>BMAW01067020.1:871407-911188 GCA_019974015.1 Nephila pilipes | reverse complement strand
TTACTATTATTATTATATTATTTACTATTATTATTATATTATTTACTCTTTCATCTATCAATTTGTTTAACATCAATTTAACCCGGGTTCAGTTGGGGAAACTGTTATGAGACAGATTAATTACTAAATTAGCTCTTTTCTTATTCAAAAAAAATTGAATACAACCTTCTAATTTCAGAGATATAACAAAAGACACTTCTACTTGAAGAAAACAGATATCGAGTAAACAGAAGCGGAAATAATTGGAGAACACAGCTTTATTAATTCACAAGCTGAAAACTTAGGATGAAACCTGATTCGAAAAGTCCTAGATTAAATCAAGAACGAGATGTAGTACTATTATATCACCCGGTTTAGATTTATCGATCTTCTTCCTTTGATCTCCTATATTCTTTTTTCGACTGATACTGAAAAGAGAATTATATTCCAAACCAGAGGAAGCAGTTCACTTCATTTATTACCGTATTTGCATAATCCAACCTCAGGAAATGAATATGGATTGGCTAGAGGAAACAGAATCTATATAAGACATAATGACATAATTATAAATGGTGGAATAAAAATAAGAGCAAACTTCACAAAAGTAATATTAAATTGAACCGACATCGCAAGTTTCTACTTCGGTCAAGTGACATTTGTGCTTTCGTTATAGAACCCATCATAAGAATCACGTTTAGTAAAGATACTAATAGAAAAGAGTTAAACCCAGTGCATAACATGCCTCAATCACTTCTGTTACAACTATTACAATTTATACCTTTATTACAACTAACCCCTAGCTTTCCTACTTAAAAATTCTTATACGCTTGTATGTAAAACCAAGCATACGTGAAACTCAACCCGAAAGGTAATTCTTAATATGCAAACGATTGTTTCCATATAATAAAAAAAAATTCTTTTTGAGCAAACGATAATGACGATTAATACACCAAGTATTTTACAATAATATATTTTATGACAATTAAAAAAATTTCTTTACAATATGAAATCTTATTTGTTAGCCATCGAAGAGGTCAGCGACAAAATGGTCATCCAAGAACTTTTCAAAATAAAGTATTTTCTGGATATCTTTTCTTTTTCTATTTGTCCCTAATGAATGAGGGAGGGAGTGAATGTGTGAGGGAATGAATGAATGAGCGATTGAATGAAGGATTTCACGAGGGAGTGAAGGAATGAATGAAACAATCAATCAAATTTTCATTTTATCGTCATATTTTATTGTTTGCATTAATTCTAATATTTAACTGAATATTTTAATGACTTTTTAAGGGGACTTGGCACCTTTCAAATGCCGAAAATTGATGAAAATATCGATTTTTCAATTTATAGCTCAAAATGTACCTTGATACCTCTAATATAACTGTGCGAAGTTTTGAAACGATCTGATTGAAAAAATAGTACAATTTAGATTAAACAGGTTTCACTTTATTTTATATGAGATATTGAAATTAAGTAGCAAAATTAATTTTAAAAAATATTTTAAATTTTCTATTGTGCATTTCATATACTTTTACTTTATTTATCTTATATATTTCATTTACTTTTAAATATATTTAATATATGTTTCTTTCAAAGAGCAGTCAGATGAAGATTTTCAAATTTTTCGCAATTTCGGGCTCAGACAAACTTTTTATAAAAGCTTATATTTTTGTTAAATGCTTTCAAATTGAACTGTATTATGCTTTATTTTAAAGGTATATATCTATACATTATATTGATAAATTATTAAAAAATTAGACATTGTTTTGATATTTTTTTTACTGGTTATTATTCTTTAAATAGCGTTTTCTCAGTTTGGGATTTTTCATGAAACCATGGTCTTTAAAACTACAAACTTTAACAGATATTTATTAAACAACTTGAATTTTGGTGTGTTTGTTTCTTATAATGCGCTCAGCAAAATTAGGATCTATTTTTCAATATTTTGAATAGAAAAAATATTATAATAGAAAATGTAGCAGAAATCACGGTTTTTTTTACCTATTTTCCATAGATGTATGCTTTTTAATTTTTTTCTCAAAAACTAATTTGTTTATTGAAAATTCGATCCCTAAAGATGTTACATATATTCTTATGAACCTGAAAAAAATGTTGGTGTCAAAATAATGATAATTGTGAAAGAAGAAGCAATTTTAAAATCGTTGAAATTTTTTAAGAAAATTTAGTTTTTGAATTTTTTATCAAATTAAGCCCATTCTTTCACGGTAAAATTACTTTGTTTAATAGTAACTGTTAATAATATACACAAAAGATAAGTTTAAACACTTAAATAAAAAAAAATGGTCAGAAGGTGCCGAGTCCCCTTAAAAAGTTAGCTCTTTAAGTAGCTAAATATGATTATCGAAAAAGTTTACATAGAATAATTTTTATTAATAATATTTTTCATTTTATGTTTTATTTCATGCTTGTCATTTTCGTTTGTGTTGTTTCATAAATCAAAAGCTATTTTTCCTTTTAGAGTAGTGCTTTCTTCTATAAAATAATTCTTCGCCTTAAAATTGTCTATTAAAATATGTTATTCTACTTCTAACTTTATCAAAAATTTATTTTATGTTCCTAATGCAAAATAAACTGCAGAGAACTATGAATATCATGGAACAAAAGGAATAAATTGAATTTAAGGATGCTGAGTTTTAGATTTTCTTATTGATTAATTCTAAAATATTCATTACTTTATATGATTTCATTGTTTTCCGATACACACAGTTAGAGCAATATTATTTAAGTTTATTTCTTAAAATTATTTTGACTTTACTGAAATCCAGGAAAAACAATTTCTGGTATTTGTAACATAAAGTAAATTCTTCTAACTTTAAGAACATTTTAACAATATTATATACAAAACATGTAACAATCTGTATATGTTTTGCAATAGTTTGAACTTAGTTCTAACAATAGTTTCAAAAATATATACATAAATATGTAATATTTCTCTCGGCTATCCAGTGTGGAGAGTTCTCTTTGCCTTAACACAAACATAACATACCCTACGGTTTAGGAAGAAAGAGATTGATTTTTCCGTTTTCGAAAGTCATATACGCAGCCTCCTAGTTTTGTTGAAATGATAAAACTCATCTCTTTTATCTTCTTCCGAAGCGAAGTGAAATTATATATATATATACATTTCCCCGCTAGGATCCCAACCTCGACGTGCTCATCTTCTTGAAACCTGGTCACGAAAATCATTTCGCAAAATGTGGTTTCAGCCTTGTATATACATCCCTAACCCCTGTGGGTGAAAAAAGAAATACGAAATTACGTTGGAGAAATAAAAGGCTGGGGTAGGTGAATTTTCCCACATGTTACACACGTTTTTCAATAGCAATAGAGCGTTTTTGTCAATTTCAAACAAAGTCTACGGAGAGGTGAAAATAATAAGTCTTAGGAAAGGAAGAATTTGTTACAAAGTTCGGTTTGAATAATTTTTCAAAAAATTTGATTTTCTGATACAATAAAAAATATTTGAATCGAATCTTTAGTCCTTTTCGAAAGAAAAGAAAAAACAGTTTTAGGAACAAATTTACATAATAGTGAAATGAAATGGAATCATGCGACTATAAATTTATTATAAAACAGAGATTTCTTAAAACAAAAACACGAATTAATATCCAGTATTTGTACTTTTTTAAAATCGAAAAATTATTTTTGGAAATCATAGACGGTGGGATTTTTTAAATAATTTATTCCATTTTCACGAAAAAAAAACTTGCTTGCTCTGAGATATTAATTGAAATAGAAAACAGAAAACCTTTTTTTAAAGGTAATGCAAATAATATTTGAAAATGTAACTATTGGTATATGTAAATAATTTCATATTATTATTACATTAATATTTTGATAATTAACTGAAAAGTTGAAAGAAAATCAGAATTATTAACCCCTTAACTGTGACATATATTTCAGAAAAATGGTCCAAAAATGGAAATTTTTTTTGACATTTTAATTTTGTTCTTTATATTATTATAAAAGTTAGAAAATGGTTTTTTATTACAAAAATAAAATTTTAAATATACCCATTAACTAAAATTAATACCTAATTAATTAAAAATACCTAAACTGTACTTCACATCGGTGTCTGAATCGGACATTGCAAAAAGAGAAAATTATTTGCAAAAACACTCGCTGAAAACAACCGAAACTAAATGAGAAAGCGAAAATCTGCCTTTGTTTATCAATCCAAGTGTCTTAATTTATCTGACAGCACCCGCATTTTCCCTCCCTCGATTGAAGTCGTAATCGGTGAAAACTAGGACCACTAATGCCATCTATTAGGAAAATAGTAGATTAAGTATCCTAAAGTAGAAACGAACTCCGCTCGGTCTTCACAAAATAGAAACGTTAATTTTTCTCCTGCCCGAAGTCAGTTCGGGCATCACAAATTCTGCACGTACTAGTTGCCCGAACTGGATTCAGGCGACACTGGCAAGGGGTTAATAAAAAATGTTAATTACATTTATCTTTCTGTTATTAATTCCGTTTTAACTAAAATACTGATTCAGATAATATTCTCCATAGTATAGAGAATAAACAGATTAATAATAAAAACTTCAATCTCAGCCTAAACTACCTCATATATTAACATAGGTGCGAAAAAAAAAAACATAGATAAAATGATTTTCTCTCACTTGATAACAAGTCTATTTAAATGAAGATTTAATTACACAAAATTACACACTTGTTTTTTGAAAGATTTTAAAAAGTTTCTTGCCTTAAAATTTAGTTTTGATAGGTACCATACAATAAACTACTTTTTAAAATGTACTGATCAAAAGAATTGTGCTATTTGCTAAGAACTTGAATTAATATATGAAATCTATTATAAAATGTCTATTACTCTACCACTGTTTAATAAATAGAAAAATTATTAAAGAAAACTAGAAATTTGAAATTGTTTAGTAATTTTTCTATTGTAACAAAAATCCTGATTCAGAGTAAATAATTGAAGTAGAAGAAATAAATCCCCCTCTTTTTCTTCTAAAATGAAATATAAATTGGTGACACGAATTCAAATAATTTTCATTTGCATAATATTTGAAAGTAACAATACATTATCATTACATTAACATATATATAATTTATTTTAAAAATTGAAAATGAATTAGAATTATTTTAGTGAAAATATTATTTGCAGTTAGCTTTCTACAATTTATTCTATTTTAACTAAAATGTTGATTATATTGATTTAAAAAAAGTTTTTGTTTTTTCAATTGGAGAACTTATAAATTAATAATAGAAATTTTGTTAATTTAAATTATAGCTTAATCATACATGAGATTTAAAACGAAAAGACAAAAAAAATGGATTTTGGGAGGTTTAATTCGCTGGTTTAGTAATGAATGGTCCCAAGGCAAATCCTTAAAAGAAAAAGTGAGCCATAAATGTATTCAAAACATTTCATTTTCATAGAATTTTTTTCTGATAAAGCGTTTTATTATAGGAATACTTTTTATTTATTGTTTCTTAGTTTAATGTAAAACAATAATTAATCTATACTTCCAAAATATATGAAATAATTTCAGTTTAATTTCCCGTGATTGATCTTAAAACATTTGTAAAAAAAATGACACTATTTTGTGGTCGTTGTCTAATTTTTTAAAGATGTGCTTTAGAAAGTAATTAGCATCAATCTTTATGAAGCTATTGCTTAAACAACGCAGAATTACAATTTTGTAAATAAGGTTATCTTGTAAAATTATAGCTATTCACTAATTACCTCGGTTGAAACATAATTATGTAATCATATATTAGTATCTGTACATAAATATTTAATTATGTAATTACTTTTTGGCTTAGAAAGTCGAAAATTATTTGGAACGTTAAGCATATGTACGAAAAATGACTTTATTTTATTAAATTTACTTCGGTACTTTAAAATTAATTATTATGGACTATTCTTCGTAGAGCAATGTGACTGTAATTCGACAAATATTTCCTTTAAAAAGAACTTTTTTTGTTATTTAAAATAACGAACTATAATTTAAAAAAATACAAATGGATAGATGAGTTTCTTAACAAATTATCCACACTAATTGCAACTTTTTTTTGTTATATACTTTTGTCGATATTCATAATCACGAAAAGAAATGGAAAACCCTTCAAGCTATGAAAATGATTTTAATAGAAAACCCGAGAAATTTGTTATTATTTCAGAATTATTCCAAAAGTATTGTTATCTTAGAATTATGCTCCAGAGATAAATATTTATTTCAAAATATAATTTATTTGAATTCACCAACTTCAAATTAAAAAAGCAAATGAAAATAGAAATATCATGACCCAATCGATATAATAAAAAGTAATTCTCATATAACATTATTCTACAAAAATCATAATCCTGACAGGAAGTAGAAAATCTTTCTACCCGCGAAGAGACAGGCAGTAATTTAAATGGAAAAATATTCCTATGATTCTACAAGAGAAACAAGTTTCTTGTTATTTTAAAGTTATTTCAAAGTACTTTACGAATTTCGACAACAATGTCGCAGAGCCTTAGCTGTGTAATCCGTTAAAATTATTCAGCTACAACACCATGTCTCCGGTTTCAATAATGGTTAGAGTAGAAACTACGTTAAAAGGTAGAGGAAAACACTTTCCGCTTCACTCTGTCTTGATTTGATATGGAAGGTTGCTTCTTACTTTGTTTTTCATCATTTTTAGACTTAACGGATGTATTTCGACTCAGCTGATTTCGAATATTTTTTTTTTATCTTAGAAACAAACCATTGTAAATAGGAAGAAAAAAAAAAAAAATGGTGAGAAACCTTTATCTCCAAGGCCTTTGGATTTTGCAATGATTTTTTTTTTTTTTTATTTTCCTAAGCATTGTTTTATTCTTGTTTAGATGTTATCAGAAAATTTATTTGTTTGATTCTAGTATATTACAAGAATTGAAACTACAATCCAGATAATTAACCCGTAACAGGGGAGTTAAAAATGCAGGATATGCTGTCTCTGAGACAGCGCTTTGAAATAACTTTTTAAAACTCGTTTGATTAAATTATTATTCTGTTATTTCGCTTAGATGCTCTTTGACTTTCAGAAAAAAAAATATGTTCTTACATTTTAAAGTGAATTAAAATTTTGCCAGAGCCTTAGAATTTTTGATGAAAATCGTATGCTGTAGTAAATTGTATAAAATGAATAGTAAAAATAAACTTAATGCATTAATTATTGTGTTTCGTTAATTCAAAATATGTGAAGCAAACTTTAATTGAAGAAAATTCAATGTAACACAATACAGAAAAATGATGAAAGTACCTGAACCACCAGTACTTCAGACATTTCTAGCAGTAAACAATTTAGACCTCGTCTTCTTTAGCATATTCATTACTATTTGTACTTCGTTCAGTTACGTATTGCTGATCCAGATTGGAACTTCAGTTCAAGGCGTAACGACTTCTGAAAACTGTAGTCCGTGACGGTAGAGTGGTTTAAAAAGAAGATTCATCAATAGATAAATAAACAATGAAATGCCGTTCCGATACCATTTGGAAGGGATATTGCTATTTTATAGAAATATTTAAAACGCGAGGAGAATGAGTTTGAAAAGACAAATGACGTAAGGAACTGCAGTCAATCCATTTGACATACAATTGAGTCAAAATTAGTTTTATTCAAAATGGTAATATAACTAAAATTTTCAGTCAAAGGTTTTCTTGGAAAGTGGTCGACAGTGATGAGCGAAGCCCCAATTTAGCCATGGAACATTGTCACTTTTAATGATGTGAAGTCCTGAAATTTAGGAGAAACGCAGGATATCACTATGGTGCTTCAATGATTTAATATCAGCCTTTTAAGCACTGGGAAATGTTGATAAAGTGGCCTAATGCAGCCTTGGTCTTTGCGATGATGCAATGGTTGCATCATAAGCTGCAAAATTCAAACAATTCATTAGAATTTGAGGATCCTGTTGAAAAGGTAAAGATTGTTTTAATGAACTCTAAAATGGCTTCAATTTTAGATCATTATGCTGGACTTCGTTCCTAACAGACAAGGAGCATTAATCATTTTCTAGGTTGAATATTTTGAAGCGATGCAGTCATTTAAGATGAGTAGTTTGCCGCTGACGCCCATATGGGCGAAGCATACAATATGATTAGTCTTAAGATAGACTTGTAAGAGCAAAATTTTGTCCCGGATCGCCAGCTTGCTCTTGCGAAATCAAGCGTGTAGGCAATCTACTCATTCCGCAAACCTTTTGATAGGCTTTTCGGATATAGTGGGCAAAATCAATTTTGGAGTCAAAATTAACCTAGGTACTTGTATTCATTGACAGGGGACGGGTAGGTCGAAAATGGTGACTATTAACCCAAATTGCCAATACACCGTTATTTCAGCAAGGAGGCAAGCGCTTTTAGATGCATTAACTTTAATCTTCCAGTTAATGAGCCAGAGCTGTAATCAGAGATATATTTCTGCAATCTTGCAATAATTTTACGATTGCAGATGTCTTAGGACATGATAGCAGTATCACAAATCGGCATACATCGCCAAATGTCTTATGTTGACGCCTTTAGGATATCATTTACGTATAAAGGAGGAAGATTTTGGACTTAAAATCGACCCCTGTGGTACGCCACTGATTAGTCTAGGTGAGAACTGGCAATTTTCAGCTCGGACCCGGAAACTACGAGAATCAGGAACGAAGGTGAATAATTATGATTAGTGGTCTGAAATATCAGAGTCGCATCATCTTGTAAATGAGCCCATCGTGCCAATTTTATCAGAAGCTTTAGCAATATCGATAAAAGCATACCGTGGCACATTGGAAAACCGTTTTGGACCGTCTCAGTGACCTAGCTAGTTACTGTAGAGCACTGGGACGAAACCATGCTGCTGGAATAATATTTCCTGGCTAAAGCAGAATTGATTCAGGCGATTCAGACTTAACATATTCAATACTTTGCTCGGCAGAGTGGTAACGATATGGGGCGATAATTTTGAAGATTTGTATCATCAGGTCGGCAGGAATGACCTCCAAACGATATGCATGAGATTTATATTCCAACACATTAAAATTGCAAGGTCAGCCAAAGTATGTGTATATATTTGACAACAAGGATGTTCAATTGAGGCAAGATTTTCACGAGCATCTCAGGTGGGAAGAACAGTGTAAGTGTCAGTGGCATTTCAGACCTCGATGTGTCACTTTAGAAAACTTGCCCAGTCGCTGCAGACTGCTCTTATCAACTGCATCAAAATGAGATATCACAGGCTGTCCTTTGCGTTGCTTTAACTGAATTATTGTGAGAAGGGCGGCCCCATACTCCCCTCCAGTATGTCAAGGACGATATGAAGCGTTCCATTCACAAATATTTTGGAGAAGGTCTTTCTTCCAGCAATTTCCAGCCAATTTATTCCATCCCTATTGCATCAGGTTTGCTATGAACCGTTCGTTTGGCGTTTGTCTCTAGTTTAGATGGCAGGTCTATTTAACATGGGTGCGTGTGGTATTTATATCACTAGTTGTATGTTTATATACAGTTATCTTAGTTAGACACATAGAAGTAAGATTTTACGTCAGGGGAGTTCAAGCAAGGGCAGTAGCTCTAGATTGTGCTGCTACCATTTACTGTCAGCCCTGGATTTGTCAGTGTTCGTTTTGCCATATTGAGAGTAGGTTCAAATGATTTTGGTACAACTTTCGACCATCAGGCCCGAAAAATTTCAAATTACTTCTGGGGCTTTGTGCTCAGACTCAAAGAAGTTTCCCCTAAGTCAGAGTTGTAGAAGGCGTTTTAACTTTGAAGTCGTGTTAAGAAGAATCGCTTCATAATATCGATCTTTCTAAATGTAGGAACAAAAGCTTCTACAGTATACATACATACAAAAACATTGTATCCAGTGAACAAATCCACAAATTTAAGTTTGAAGATTTTCAGAAATCTGTGTGTAAGTTCTTAGGTAAAAATTACGTCTTTTTCATCTTAAGAGTATAGCTACCTGAATTTTTATAGGCAAAATAAAACCAATAGTACCTCCCAAACGTTTTAAATTGCGTTTTTGAATGAGAAAATTATTATTCAAATAAATATTCTTTGAATGCTTGCTTTGAAATATCCACAAATGTTATGAATGAATTATATTAAATTCACCTATTATAAAGATTTAGTAGGTCACCAGGGAATTTTAATTGAATATTACATTATGGGCTAATAAACAGCCCAGACAGACAAGTGCGCGTTAAATTAGCCACTACATAGAGTAACACATGAGATTTAGAATCTAATTTAATGTATAATTTTCGTATCCATTCTTGGACTTCTGGAAAGCCAGGAAGTCAATTTTTAATTCTCTACTGAGAAGATATATAGACATGAAATTTAAGTAGTGATTATTTGGGAAGCTATTTTGACATTTTAACATCAGATCATTACTACTTGTTGAATTCTCTACATAATTTTATTATAGAGAACATGTATAAGAGCACTTAATATTATTATCCTTAGATCCACGCCTACATCTTAAAAGATTGGGGTGTGATACATACTGTCAGAGACATATTAATTCAGTTTTCAAGATGCTGCTTGAAACCGTTCAGCAAGATATACAAATATTTTCAAATTGTTAACAATGTGATTCAAATACTTATTACTTTTATCATTTAAAGAAACATTCATAGTAGTCAATTGTTGCTAGTCTTGGACAGACAGTTGGTATTGTTTTCTCGTCAGGTCATGGGTTCAGAAGCAGGCTACTGATCCACATAAATTTTGTAGAGTTTAATTCGCTTAATTTGTTCGATTTCACAAGTCCACTCATTTGTGGGTGGAACTTTGAAGGAGGCACCTGCTCAGGTTTCATCACCGTCCTTGACCGAGGCTCAATATTCCGTGGTCAACGTCAATTGCCCCTCGCGTGTCTTCTTAGTGTAAAGTTACCAAGCAATCACAGTCGCATAACTTCTAGATTTCTAATCGCTCTACAACATTTAAGATAGGGTAACATTAACTTTAAAATTTAATTAAGTACCAGCCACTGTTGTGATGCCAATAGATTTCATATCGGCCAAACATGGCAATGTTTATCGAATCATGGATTTTGCTTATCTAGTCAATGCAATATTGCATCAAATTTACAAGTCTTATTTTCAGTGTAAATTGCATTCCTTTAACATAGGAATCTTAATTTTCATAATGAAACAGAAGCAATGTAAAATCACTAACTATATTAATATTTTCTCAATGATCTAGTATAAATTTACGTTGAAAGGCAATTCGTATAAATGAGTTTTAGTAATTTAATTTAGTGTGCTCTAATCTCAGTCAATGAGATTAGAGTAAAGGCAACCGCCTTTTTGGGGAACAAGTTAAGTTTGGCATCCCTTTTAACGACTAATGCTGGTAAACAAACGTTAATATAAGCCTATCTTCTATCGCTATTTATCTTTCTTTTCATTCCTTAAATTGTTAATTATATTTTTCTTTTTATAATAAATTAATTTATACTTTAAACACCTAATTAATTGTTATCAAGCCCAAACAATCAATTAGAATTATTTTTGTATTTTGCTTGTTATTTTTGTGGAATAACATAAAGCAAGACCTGAGTAAACTCACTGGTTAGATTTGGGTGAAATATCATTTTTATGTTTTGTTTAATAAACACAATCCATAATTTTAAAGGAGAGTGCTCATCATTTTTAAAATTCTCAAAATATTTCTAATCAATTGTAACATATTAGTAACATTATCCTTTGGGAAAATTACATTAATCAAAAATTTAAAATCATTACGCAATACCTATTAAAACTATACCACAATAAAGAAGTTTTCATTCACTGTCAACTTACTAGAGTGTCAGATTATCTCAAATGCGTCAAGAGATGTACATTTGTAAAAGGCTAGCCTTGCTTTTAGCTATTCCCTAACTTTATAGTCCATGGAACCCACATAATTTTTATTATCAGTAAATTTTGCCTCCCTCCTACTTCCCACTCACCACTTAGAATATTAATTTGGTTAATTTAAGATTAATGTTAGATAACTCGAAGGCTACGTTGAATAAAATTCGTCATTATAAACCAAGTATCAAAGACAGAAAGCGATACTTGAAATAAAGTTATCTCTCTTATTTTCTTACTTATTTACTTTTCACACTGCTTCCACGTGGGACTTTTGGGTTCAATTTAATTAATGTAGTGCCTCCATTATTCTTTACAATGGTTTTGAAATCAAACTCAAACCTGTTCTTAATTGTACTGTCGATCGAAGCTCTCATACTTTGGTAGCAGGCAATTCATGCCTCAAACTTTGCATTTCTTTAAAGTTTGCTGTAAAATAAATGATGCTTCGCACAGTATTCCATGGAATTGGCTGTTCATAAAATTTGATGAATAGATTGTTCTGAATATATATAATTTCAGTTCTAACATTTTTAAATATTTATTCAAAAATAATATGAAATTTGAGCAAATTTACCTAGTAAATTAATTTGGAATTAGAACTTAGTTTAGTAATGTATATTTCTAGTATAAGTAAAATATCCTCCGCAGATACTCAAAATATAGAATATCAATATTTGTCTTCCATTGCTTTAAATTTGAAAAGAATGATTATTAAAACATTATAAAATAAGTCGCCTTAAACCACCTAACATTCGCGGTCAAATTATAGGTGTAATTTCGATTCTAATAAATCTTGCGAGTTTTCAGTTCTGAAACTTGAGTATATATTCCATAAATTCCTCAGAGCTCAGATTCATATGGAATTGCAATTATAACGATACTAATTTAACGCCTCCTCGTTATAAGGCGAACACTTTTGTGGAGAATCAAGTACTGTCGTTACCGGAACGTATATAATAAAATTCTTTTCAAATTACTTGTGATCTCATAAAATAACGCTGATTGCTTCTTTTTCTGCCTTCATTTGACATAAGAGCATTCATAGAATTTAAAACCTTTTGATATTCAGAGATCCTCAGGATAAATTTCATAAAATGATATAAATATAAGACACCAGAGAGGAATGGGCTTCCCATGCAGACGTTAAAATTGCTTCCTTACCTCTTATCAGCCACAGTTAATTTTCTATCCCAAGACATGAAATGTGGTTGTAGTCATGTTAATAATGGTTCGTTATTAAACACTTCTCCAAGAATTTTATGCTACATTTAGTAATTCTCTTTCTACACAGTACATCACATTTTGAAAACCAAGGTTTGAAATTTATGAATTCTGTTATATCAAATGAAGTGCAGAAAGCAATCGGCAGCATTTTATGCTATCTCTCAAGTTGAATTATTATTATATTATATACATTCAGTAACGTTTAGCACTAAAATTCTATCAGAAAGGAATTACCCTACAATAGGAAGGTAAATTAAATTACTATAACAATTTTATATGAGTCTTACATTAATGTTCATGAAAATATATTTTAAGTTTCAGAACCTAAAACTTACAAAATTTATTTGAATTGTTTCAATACAAGGCTTTAGATGTTGGATGGTTAAGGTGACTGAGATGCCTTCGACAACAAAAATGTGTTATATTTTATACTGCATAAACAATCCTCCTTTAAGAGTAAAACAACGCTCAAATTTTCAGAGAAGTCGTGTTTTAAATTATAGAAATTAAATAACCCAATATTATCTATGTTAAGACACAAAAATCAATTAGATCTTTAATAGACATCTTTATTACTGCGATTTTAAAGATAAACATTGTCATAATGCCAAATTTAAGTACGTGTTTTACTCTTATAAAGAGCACCTCACTGCAAAGCAATGCCTAGCATTTTACAAATTTACGCATGGTCGATTTTGCACTTGCACCAATTTTTCGTTCATTGTGCAGAGACGCAGGTGTAGCTACAACAGGATCTCACAACTTTCAGAAATCTGAAATACGGCCACCGTCAAAGAAGCTGAAATGCAACTGCCGTAAAGACTGCAAGTGTTACAGTTCCCCGTATTAGCTCTCTGTCATTCTATTCCTTCTAGCCCAGAGACACTCGGTGACCTTCCCTAAAACCCCAACAGAGCAATAAACAAGGAAAGGCTGTGTGGTTGGGTCAGCCTCCGTGTAGTGGAACCACGCTGAGCAAGTCTACAGCAGCTTGCCCGGCATAGAAGTGCTAACCAGGGTGGAAGTCCCAACACTTGACCTCTGATCCGAGACATAAATTGCAGAGGGAAGATTTCAGGGGCCAGTACTGTTTACCCTCTTCTCGATAGGACAGAAAATGGTAGAAATTATGGTATTTCAAACTATTTGACGTCTTTGGGCATGGATGGAATGCAGTGGCATTTCTAAATGACCTCATGCTTGGATGAAATTTTCGCTACGAGCTAATTATGAAGGGATTGTCAGGAACTGCTTCCAATAGTTGACAAAGGTTGATTATCGACGTAATGTAGGACCTTAGATATTACATATTTCCATTTTGTATTTTTATTGCAAAATAGGCGCTAATTCCATGGATGTAATATTCAATAAACATCAGCTTACAAAGATTAGTTTTAAAGACTTTAAACAAAGGTGCTACATACAGGGAAAATATGCGTTCTATATTTTCTCAAAGATGAATTAATTAGAATTTTAGTAACTTTCTAAAATTTATTTTATCTATAATGCTGATATTTTCCGCATTATAAAATGTGTATTTTCTGTGTAGTACTTTTCTAGAGCACTCACACATTTAAGTATTCAATAATATTTTATAAATTAAGGAAAATTTAAGCATTAATTCATTTTAAATTTTATTTAATTTAAATTGTGAAACTAAATTATGTTTTAGTGTATAGAATGTTATGAATATAAGTACTCAATGATTTTTAGCTACAATTACAGTAGAGTTTATGCAAAATGTGAAAAATAAGTACATCTTACAAATTAAAGCACAGCTATTAATTATTAATTGCTGATACGCAATTATTTATGTATATAAATATATTTTTATGCTTCAACTGCCATATCATGGAAGATTTGCCATCCATTCAGCACTAATAAAGAAAATGACTTTTAAACAACAAGAATAAAGCTCAGCTTTATCTTGTAGACATATCAATTACATGATTTTAGAGGTATTGATAATAATGTGTGGGAGAAAGGTGTTCAGATTACAATTAAAGCAAAAATTTGTTCTTTCCTTGTAGCATACTAATTTAAGAATAGAGGATCTCAAAAGAAAACCACAACCAAATGGAACTTCTTTTTGTCTGGGTTTTCGTATAAAACTTCATGTTTCAATTCAAATATATTATATTGATATGAAAATATTTTTAAAGATATTATTTTGAGATTCTTCGTTCAAAATTCCATAATTGTATCTTTAAAAACCTTTTGACACAGATATTTTATAAAATAACATTAATTACAAGATAATATAAATACTGAAATAAGTAAAATAAACTTTAATTATATTAGTAGAAATGTTTTGCCAGGAGACTGTTTTACAAGTTTAATACAATTTTATGAAATAAACATTATCATAGATATTTATATTTGATAAAAGTAGGAATTACTTTTGTACATTTAAAGTATGTATTTTATTTAACTAGTAACATTAAACACTAACAATATAATGATGAGTAGGCAGTTTTATATGTTTATTTTAAAGACTATTTAACTAAATAAATACGCATTTAAGATAATTATGCAAATTATATAGTAAAGGGAAAAATGATATTTTTATAGTTGGTATACCATATTTATTCATTTAATTAATTCTTTTAATTCTAGATTCATGTGTTGGTAGTGTTAGCAGATCAACAATCCGTACAAATGCTTTAATTTGCATGCAATGAATCAGTTAATTGATTTAATTATATTGATTAAAGACATAGAGTTGCTATAAAGGGCTTAGTACTGAAGCAAGAATAAACAGTAGGCCAAGCCCATAGCATTACGTTTTCGTGTATGTAGAAACCTAAAGGATTCTCAAATTCGGTTTGAATGATGCGCCACTGAAGGATGGTGTAACAGACAGTGGATAATGTAACCGTCAAGGTATAATCGTTGGAAAGGATGACGAGATGAATTTTGATATATTTTTCTTTCTGATGCTATAGTACAAGGGTATCTAAGCTACTTGACCGTTTGAAGTCTATTGCTGGGCCGCATATACATTATTTTCAACAAATTGAAGAAAAATAAACTCTATTTAGTTTTACTAAATAAATTAACTTCTTTATTATAACAAATTTTAAATTTAGATTAGATATGCATAAGTAAGTATTTATTTTAAATTTATAAAAGTTTCGATTTTCATAAAGATGGAAAAATTCAAGATTAATGAGTTGGATGGTGCCTTTGCTGAACAAGCGAATCGATATCAGGTTCAATAGATGGTGAAAAGCAATTCTCAGAAGTATTTTAGAAGTTTGTCTATGATCTTTGTCCTATTTTTGTTTTTGTAGCTTCATTCTTGAAATAATTGTTCAAATATAAATACTGTAAAGCTCAAGACATTAATAAGCAGATTGTGAAAATGGATATTTATCGCAGAGTGAGTATTTATAAAACTCAGTGAAACATTCCAAAGTTTTCTTACAGTTGAATGTCACTTTTGCAGTTCAATGCATTCCATTTGAAGACAATTATTTATATAGAAAATAAGGAAGAAAATACTTTGAAACACTCTTCATTTTTCAAAATTTTGAAATCTGCTTTGAAATACTCTTCATTTTCAAAGGAAATTTGTCTACTTTCAAACTCTTTAATTAAATCAAAATTAATGCAACATATTTTGTACAGCTCACAAGGTTTATGTGCAGCAAAGTACTGAATGTCAAATCTTTTATTTTATTTGGCTAAGACAAAATTTCCACTTTCTTTAAGCATCATTGTTTGGATTATAATTAATAAATTGATTTTTCTTGAAGTCTCAAATTTAATCATTTAATGTTCTGATCTACTAAAAGCTAAATATAAAAATCCAATCTTCATTCTCAAATTTATTCACAGGTTTCCCTTTGTTTCCATAAATATTTTGGCTAGTTCTCAAATCGTAAAATCTTTTTGGACATTTCCTCTTACTGACCATCTTACTTCTTGCATAATAAATAACATCTGCAAATTCAATTGCCATTACATAGAAAGCTCTTAGTCTATGATTAAATCTTTTTGTCTTACAAAGCTAATGGTTTTATAACAACGCTTAATACACTTTCCATTTAATTTTCATAAATTATCTGATGTATATTACAATAATATGCCATCAAGATCAATATTGCCGTCAAGTGAGGGCTTCATTATTAACCATTTTAACAAGTCCCCATTTTTACCAACCATGGCAGGGCTCCATTATGATGGCTGAAAAATTTTCATCGTCCTGAAAAACCTTTTCTATCGAATAAATCTACAGACATAGTCGTGTCTTTTAACGATACTAAAGCAACAATTTCTTCTGTATTATAATATTCATAGATTCCTCTTATAAATATTGCCAACTGTGCCGTATCAAACGTCAATACTTTCGTCCATGGCTAACGAAAAATTAAAGTTAGTACGATTACTTTTTAAGACCTTTCAACTGAATGTAATTTAAATATTACAACACATTTGGACCGCATTTTAAGGCTTTTACTTTAGACAAACATTCTATAATATATTTTGAGTACGTAATGTGTGGTGTGTTCATAAAACTTATGTTGTGTGTCAAAAAGTGAATAAACCAGTTGAACCTAAGGCATGACCGATTATTCCAATTTACAAATGTCAGACAGAAGCGATGTAACAATGCATTACAAATGGGTGCCAAACTAAAATGACTATCTAGCATCTATGTGATACTGCACATCTCAGTTAAATAAGATCTGATTAACAAATTGAAAAGTCTCCGGCCTATCATAGTAAACACACATTTTTCTGGCAAGGTAGTTTTATTCAATTCCCTTCAAAGATACACTGATTAGCGACCTCAACTTTTCGATAACATTTTGTAGTACGATTTGTTCTTTGCTTCAAAATAGGCCTCAGTTTCGGCGATCTTGATTCGGCGATTCGACGGAAATTTCTTCCCAGCAGGCATTCTTTTGGGATCTGAGAACAGGAAATAGTCATGGGGCCAGATCTGGAGAATACGGTGGATGAGGAAGCAATTCAGTGGTCATGGATTTTGCCATCGTTTTCACTGACTTGTGACACGGTGCATTGTCTTGAAATTAGCACTCTTTTCTTCAAATGCGGTGTTTTCGGCGATTTGTCGCTAGATGGTCCAATAACGCTATGTAATAATCATATTGATGGTCTTTCTTTTCAAGGTAGTCAATGAAAATTCCATGCGCATCCCAAAATACAGACACCATAGCCTTGCCAGCCGACTATTGCGTTTTCACGCTTTGGGGCGGTTCATTGTGTGCAGTCCACTCGGATGACTGTCGATTGGACTTCGGGTGAAATGATGGAGCCATGTTTACATCCATTGTCACATATCGACGCAAAACTCAAGGTTTATTACGCTTCATCATCTTTGTGCTATGAATCATCAACTCGTCGTTGTTTTAGTCAAAGTAGGCTCGCGCTGCCACTTTGCAGAGCTTTCTCTACCCAAATATTCGTAGATGATGTGATATACGTTCAGTTGATATCTTTAGAGTGTCTGCAATTTCATTCAATTTCAATTTACAGTCATTCAAAATCACTTTGTGGATTTTTAATGTTTTCGTCGGTAACAACCTCTTTTATTCCTGCCCGTCTTGGTGCTCATTCCACCGTCTAAACATAGCATACCAATCGCGGGGTTGATTTTCCTGGGGCAGTGTCGGAAACTCGGCCTCAAACCAAGTTTTAGCGCTGCTGTTTTTCCCTTCAAAAGCAATATTTATCAACACATGAAATTCCTTTCTATCATTTTCACAATAACAAGTTGCTTCACTCAAAATGCTATAATTCATAATGATCCGACAGCTGTCAAATTTATACATCTTTTTGAAGTTGGGCTAACTAAAAACACCTTAGTTTAATTCTAGTAGCGCCATCAATAATGTCAGGCGGGACTTTTCAACTGATCTGTTATATTGTTTTGTACATTATCTCTTTTTGAGTGATACTTAATTTGAAAACAAGATAGACCTAAGTTAAATTAGTATATTCGTCATCAAAAACAAAAACCAGAGACACATCATAACAACATTTACAATTTCAGCATGTTTAGTGATCAAATTCTTAGCCATGTCAAACCATATATACTATATATATATTACAAATTTGGTTGATATAGTCTAAATAGTCTATATTTTATCAGTTTACAGAGAGTTAGAAAACTATTAGTTGTACGCTAGGTTACTGCTGCACCAAATGAATTCATGCTACAAGGTTTATACAAAAGAATATGGTTTTAAAATTTCACATTAAAATAAACGACACATTCATATATTACTTATCATTTTGTGTCGTTCATTTATAATATATCATTTACAAGTCAGGTGGCTCTTTGAATAATCCTGTAGTTTATAAATAACCAGTAGTGAGAATAATTGTCTTATGACATGAAATACAAATATATTAAATATTTTGGAATATCACTTTTCATTTTGTATCATAACTATAATTAATTATTTTCAAAGAAAAATTCAATTTTCTCAAAGTTTTTAGAACTGGAAAAACAAATGTATATTATTCAAAGAAATGTTAAGATAAAAACCTTTGTTAAATCTTTGCCTCATTTAACATTAGGTGTCCGTTCTTCAACCACACTTATCTTGGCCTCTCACTTTGACAAAATTTTACGAATTTTATATAAAGTTGTTTTAAGATGAGAAATCAGATACGCGAAAAGAATAAATTCTATCATTGGAAAATTCTTCTTAGACGTTAATTAAGTAGACGAGTTGATCAATTTAATTAATTTACATTGAATTTTAGTTCCACTTTCAGGTATTAACATTGATACTAATTTCGTCCATACAATGAGTGTTTCAAAGTTATTAAAATGAAATGTCTAAATTAATTTTACGATTACACACTTGGGAACATCCTATGAATTTAAGTTTCAGCAATTTACAAAAGAACTCATTCTTAAAATTGCTTGTAAAATTCTGTATTCAACCTGTAAACACAAATAATGTCCAGTCATTTTTAAACAAAGTTTTTAAAATTTTTAAAGTTTTCTTATTAAATTTCCTCTAGTAAAAACAAAATTTAAGCATAATATCGTAAATTATTTTAATAATTTATTGCATAGGCACAAACAAAGGTTATAATTAATTGAGATACCCCTCCTCTCCCCAAAATCAGGATATGATTTTCATTCTAAGAGTATGTATGTTCTTTACAATGTATATGTATAATAAGTAGTGAATGTAAAGAATAAAATAGTCGTAAATGTAAATGCAAGCAGCAACTGTAAAAATGTATTGTAATTCATCCTCGAGTAAGTAGAAGTTGGATAACGTTGCTAAGGAAGATTCAGTTCATGGAGACATGAGTTTGATTCTGAGAATGAAAATACAAACAGTACAATCTCAGAAGATCGATTTATCAAAGAGCGGACACAAATAATCAACGTAAAGTGTGTATTAATTTTCGAGTCAAACATATCAATGTTAAAACATATGAAAGTATTTTGATTATGAAATTTATATTATTTTAGTTACTGTTTATATGGACTTCGTAAATAGATGAGTTGGATTATGCTGTTTTTAAAACAAAATCCTGTTAGATTATATGTAAATCATAATGAAAATGAAGATAATTTCATTTCCTTTAGCAGAATAATCCTAGATATATTAGTCTAGTTAGCATTTATTCATAATTTGCTCAGCCATTTTTCTCCTGTAATATCAGTGAATTCTTATTTATGTTTAACTATTTTGAACAGAGGTTTATTTCTTTTAATTTTATTTTCCTTTTAAAGTAATGCGTATTTCAATGAGAACAAAGGTAAAGATTTTGCGCTATATCAATAACTATACAGTATGAAAACAGTTTTAAAACAATTTCAAGTACATGTCGTCTAATATCAACGTGGAATTTATAGGGAAAATGAATTAGTTAACGGATAAGTTCAGCTAGCTTTTTGAAGCATCATATTTATATCAAATTAAAGTCTAGTTTCTTTGTAAAATGATAAAACTTATGAAATTATTGGTACAATGAATTTTTGTTTCCAATTCCGCATATTTGAGGTGTGATGTGAATTAATCAAAATATTAATGTCATTATTCTTAATTTCAATTTTGAAGATTGCATTAAATAAAATATACTAATTCTATATGCTCTAAAGTAAAATGTTAACCTGATATTTCTCTAATTATTTAGCGTTCCTAAAGTCAATGATTGCTTTTAAAGATTAGGTTTGTTGTAGCTAATTTGGTCTAATGTTGACGTTTATAACTCTCGTATGGCGATAAAGGAAAAAGAAGATATCATCTGGAAGATTCTGCTAAATAAGGAAAGGGCGAGATTTATTTGGAAGATTAAAATATATGAGTATTATATGCTATCAGAGCAAATAAAGATATGCACTTGTAAGAATTCTGAAATATAAAATAAAACTCATATTTTAATACAGGGGTAAATATTTTATTCTCTATTGATGAAAGAAAATAATTGAAAGATTTAAAATTCAGTTGAAATGAAGTTAAAAATAATTTTATTATCGTCAATTATGGTGGAATAAACAAATTTAGCAGTACAACTACAAAGAATCAAAATGAAAAATTGCCTGGGCTATTTTCGATATCAATTTTGATTTATTTTACTAAATTTTTAAATTATTAGAATAAAGTAAAGGATCAGGAAATTATTTCTTTTATGGATGGAGTCGCAGTGCTCTAACAAAATAAAATAAAATAAATACTCTATAGATATTAATGTTTTAAATCTTTTGGATACTGTATCGACTTTATGTAACTCTTCATCACTTCATGAAAGAAGATAAATATTTGTAACAGCTCTTCGTGACATTCTAAACCTGTAATATGATTCTGTATTTGATGAATATGATACAATATTTTACACATAAACATAATGTATACATACTCATCTGGGAGAGCTGATGCGATGCCGCGTGTGTGATACAAGGTAAAATAATTCGAGATAAAACCAACATTTTAAAGCAATGATTTGTATTAATGATAAAAATAATTAACCCAAATATTATTTAAAATTTGTCACAAATGTCTAAAATTACATTTATTTAGACAAATGGAGAACGATTCAAGTTTCAGAGCTCAGCTGCATAAGTTAGTTAAATTAACGATCGAAAATTTGATGACACACTAACACACCAAATAAAACCCTTAAAACGTTTTGAAAACGTTGTAGAAGAAACTCAACACTCTCTGCGCAATTCAATATATCTTGCATAGATGGCGCCATATTACACAAGCTACGTTATTCAAAATCTTTGAAATATTAGATTAAAACTTGTCATAGATGTCTAAATATTGTATAGATGAGCGAAAATTAAGGCAGTTCCCAAAGTTTCAAACTCTAGCTGCATGGGGATTGAAGTTAAATTAACGAACGAAAATTTGATGGCTTCTGAAGTGAAATACAAAAACCGTTTAAAATTACAAGACTGACGCTGCTATAGAAGAAGTACTCTTGTCAAACACCAGCGACCAGCTGTATGGTGTGAAGCCTTTTCTTTCAAGCATTACCTCTCGCTTCTGTAAGCAAATTCGTTTGTATTACAGTTACTTTTTGCTTCGCCAGATGTCGATGCTGAGCAATGGTGTTGTAAAGAATTTCAGATGAAACTTGTAAAACCGCTACTGGGAATTTATTATTTATTGAAAGATGTGTATAATGAATGTTCATCGCGTGCATGTGTTTAAGGTGGTTAAAGCGTTTTCAAGATGGCCGTAGAGACATTTAGAGATGATTCACATCCGGGTGGCCCTTGCATGTTAAAGAAGCTGATGACAATATCGAACAAATTGGTAATTTGGATTGATCTAACCATAGTCAAACGCATTTGTGCGATAGTTGGGCCTGTAAGGTGACAGAGTCCGTACCCAAATTTTCCACAAGGATAATGCCTTCACATTCTCTGTCAGAAGTTTTTGTCTTGCCAACTACAGTATCCCAGTTTAGATCTCCTTATTCGCCGATTTTGAGCCGGCACGACTTCTATCTGTTTCTTCAGGTGAGATTTGCCTTAAAGGAACATGGATTTGAGTCCGTTGAAGCTGTGAAAAGCTGCACACTTCCTGGGAAGAGGTTGATAGGAGACTTTTCAGCACTGATTCGAACAATGGAAGATGCACTTGGAGTGCTATAGTATAAGGAGCCATATTTAAGTGATAATAAGTAAATAAATTTGACATGAAAATAAATTGTATTTCAGCGTCGTTTTAATAACCACACATCATTATAATGTATTTCACCATACTACATTATGTATTATTTAGTAAATACATGAATGACATTAATATACACTTTAGGACATAAAATTCGAAACAACATCAATAAAATGTCAATCGCGACTAATTACATTAGACTTGGAATTTTTGGTTAGTCTTTATTAACGTTGCACTAGAAGAACACAAGGGCTATATGGCGACGGACTCGTAATGAATCTCCCCAGTCAAGATGACGGGACGACACATGAGGCTGGCACCCTCTCCTAACTATCCCACAGCCATCGGAGATTGTGGCCACAAAGAACAGATGCGGTTTCAGGAGAGTACAGTTTATTTCTAGAATTTAGCCATTATAAAATTGAAAAATCAGAGTAAGAGTATGGCCTGGATGCAATCTAACCGAAGATGGTGTCTTGAGGGATTCAGGCAACCAGCAGCACAAGGAATTATTCAATGAGGTATCAAGATAATTCATAGCAATATATGTCGTAGGTGACCGAGCATTATCTAATTGAAGATTAGGATACACAAAGGAACAACAACATATTATTTCCGATCACATACCGCTATTGCTGTAAATGTAAAGATAAGATGACCAATTATCAAAGGAATCGTCACCCAGAAACGCCATGTTGAACCTGTGGTATGCGATAGTGAAATTAGAATCTTAATGCTGCTGGATGTCTCCGACGCATCTATGCAGGTCTTTAGAACATAGTTAGGCAAAACTCACAAAAGTTATTCGTTCTAATCAAAGCAGTTCAAGTATATAATAGACCGTCATCATATAATTGGAGTTAACGGTATAAATGTAAATTAGCGTTAAGCTCAGTAAAGTGTAAATTAGACGTCATCAATGATCCATTTGGTACGATTAATACTATATTGAATGATGATTTACAGCAACAGATCCTGTGATATCAATAATCTTAATATACTCTATTTTCCCGTTCGGTTGTGGATTACAGTTGACCGACACTCTTCTAATACAAAGAATTTGCCGTATTTTCCACTCTTAGTATCATCTCGAGTCCGCTTTGACTCAAATGTTGAAAATGTGCTCATCAGCCTTTTTCAACCCGATGGAATAGCTGCAGTCGGTTAATATCACCGTCGACATACAAGTTTGACCATTATTTGAGAATGGCTCAGCGAGATACATCACTGAAAACTTAGGTCCGATGTGCCAGGAACCTATTCCGTCAATATTATGTTCCATACAAAACCTTATCAATTTTGTCACTTCTTTTAATAATTTATCATTGAAAACACGAAGCATGTAATTTAAATTTGAAATTCTTTTTAATGCAGAAAATTGCATTTATTTCAAAAATGTAGGAGTCACCGTTTTACAATACGATGTGCCGTTTCGCGGCACAATCCTCTTTCCTCACCACTTTATGGCTATGATCGTAGAGATAAAACTGCCATTGAACATAGATATATGTATATAAAATGAAGATAGTTTTCTAATTACCTGTATTATAAATTTTATTAACTGTTTCAGATAAATTATTTCCCATATTTTCTTCCTTCTTTTGTATTTGCCACCTAGAATTTGATTAAATTGATACTTATAGATCAAAGACTGAAAAGTAAGATGAAGCATATTTAATACCATTTTCATTAAGTTCATTTATGGCTGGTCCAGGCATGTTATTAATAATTAATGGGCAAAATGCAGTGATACAATCAGAGCTCGCTGATTTAATAATTTTTGATGCTGTTCTATTACATTTTAAGTAGAATGACCAATTCCTTCCCTTTTTAAATGTATTTCTTTAATGATTATATTTATGTGTACACCATAGAGTTTCTTACAGTATAGTTCAAACCATCTGGTTGTGAAATTTACAACAAAATAACTAGTTTTATTCTCTTATCTCATATTGATACAATCAGAAATGGCACTATTTTTAATATTCATAGATGAATATAAATCGAAGACAAGTTGAAACAAAATAAGCAAATGAAAGTACAAACACATTATAGGTTTACGATACTTAGCGGATGATGTTGTAAAAAGGGAGTATATCTACCTTCTAACATGTATCTAATGAATGATAGCAGATTTTGAGGGAGGAAAAATAACTCCTCAAAACTCTGACTCCTAATAATAAATATTTGTAAAGAAATATTTTTATTTACTCATATTATAAATGTTGACCTCCTGAATCGAACAAAATAGTTGAATCTATTCATTACATTTTACAACCAACAAACATACTAAAACAAATTAGGAGTCAAATTTTCAATTTATTTAAACAGAACGATTGTAAGTGTCAACAACCTACAGTCAAATTACTCAAAACTTTTAAAAATTAACATCTTTTTCTGAAGCAAGATTCTATCTTTGTTTTGTTAAAACCCTTTCATAATAAGTGAAGTCTAATGACCTCTATGAAAAATATCAACTAAAAATACAGTAAAGTAACATAGTTTACCTCTTTCACATTCAATTATAACATATAAATATTTTATCAATATGAAATAAATGAACAAATTTCCCAGATTCAAGAATCAGAGTGTTGATTATTGAACTGCTAAATAATATATAATTAAATAAACGACAAGAAAAGTCATCATGAGAGTTGGTTAGAGTTTCTTTGAAATCAACATATTTTTATTTTAGTCTCAAACTCTTAAAATAATTTAACGAATACAGATTCACAGACATAGTCCATCCTCCGTTTAAAGCACTTTACTAGATAATAGTACTCAACATTGAAAACACAACCGACTTTTCCTATTATAGTTAACAATTTTCATTCATTTCATTAATTTTTATAAACATTATACGAGAGACAACTGCTATATTCGTTTTTAATCTCGTAATTTAAAATTACGAGATATTATAAGAATATTTTCAGGCTGGTACATCTATCTCTTACCTTCCACACTACGCCTTGAAAATGTGAGATACTTATGAATTAGAAATGCATTAGTTCTCTTTATGCTTGACTATTGTGGTGGAAACGGAAATCGAATCACAATTCAAGCATAGTTCAGCAATCATCAATGAGTCAGTAGGAACTATCAGATTTATTACTGTGTTCAGGCTTATTTATTTGAGTAATACTCAACACGTGAAGAAAGCCAAAGGATACACGTTTTGAATTATGCAGTATGAAAGCTAAATAACTCAAACAATCCCACTAAAGGATATACTGTGAATTAATTTTAAGTAATCCCAAACTGACATTCTAAATATTCTGACATTCAAAATCAACGAAAACCCTGTCCAGATCTCATCACTGTAAGTGAAGATTAAATGGAAAATTATTTCTCACTCCAAAGCTAATCCTGCAATCCTGTCTCCTCCAACTGAAGCCACGACCTCTCAAAGCCTTTCTCCAATGCTAAGGGATTATCATATCAAATATTCTCACCAACGCTGGAAAGGATTGCGATTTGACGTCATTGATTCCGCTCAAGGTGCAGAAGACCATGAGTATGAGAACCAGTCATTTGTTCAAATAGTACGTGATTATGGGTTGTGGAAGGTTTTCCCCTTTTGCTCTTCATGTAGTTTTTGGCCTTGATTTGTCACCATTAAAGCTGTACAGTAAGTTTCGTTGCTTTCTCAATATTTTGAAAATAAGCTCTCCGTGAAAATTAGATAAAGAAAGTGTTAAAAGAAACTAGCTGGCAAGGGACTTTATTTATCATAAAATCTGACATGCAATATCAATTCATAAAACACCATTCATTTGTACGATTAATTTTTCAGTTGGATAATTTATTACAGAAAGAGCAAAATCATTATCCACTGATTAAAGGTTAGCAACCCTCTTATATTTCACTAGGCATTTCAATTTTATCAATATTTTTATAAAGGTAGCTCAGCATTGTGCTTTTCTTTCCCCATAAGGCAGAGCTTTGTGAACATGGTATTGTTCAGTAATAAGATCGTTACGTGACAGCAATACACGTTGAAGAAGAATTTTATAGCAAGTAAAAGATGCTTACGGAGTTAGAACTGATATATGAGTTTTAGTTTGAGATTTAAGTAACGGTAACTGATTGCCATAAGTATAAGCTGTTCTGTAAAGAACTTGCTTTACCAGTATTTAAATTTACAGATCTACATACTAAGATTCAATCTTCATCAGTTCAGTCAAGGGAACACCGTTAAAACGTCGACTCCATGTCTAGACGTGCGGCGGAATGCACATCTAGGCATTCTGCCGCACTGATAACCATTCTGCAAAGGAAATAGCCAGTCAGCGTCCTAAACAAGTTGTAATGTTTTGTATTTTTACTCATACATTTTGTCATACCCGTATTATGATTTTTAATTTCCCTGTTATGGTGAATTACTAAATTACTTTCAAATATTTCAGAGTCTCATTATTTCATCTAGGGTATTTTTATGAAGGCGTAAACAGCTTATTTTAGGAGAGAAAAATGCACATTTTAATATTGATGTTATATTTATTTTGTGTGTGAGACAATTCGTGTATTTAAGTACGTTATGATATTTAAATGTTATTTTGGCTTAGAAATGCTTCTACAAGGGCAGCGAGAATTATTTTAAATAAGTCAGTATAGTAAAATAATATTGTAGAAGGCATCAAAATTATTTTGTTAAAAGTATCTAATTTTCAGACAGTACGTATTTAAAATAAGTAAGCATAACAAATAATAATGTAGGAGACATAAAAAGTAAGAGGTACTGAGATCCATTGCGCGTAAAAGAAACGAATTACTCAAAGGCCAGGCAATAAAGTAAAATTATAAAATTATATGTTTTATAAAATATTTACAAAACCTACAGACGTTTTCTTATCTAAAAAGGTATTCTTCTTATTAAATTTAATGTATTAATATGTAATTATATGAACTCTAGCCATTATAGCCCAAAGAATTATTTGAATTATTAACTGCGACGAATTTCCTCTCTTCTTTTGAGGTAATAAGAAATACACATCTCAACTTTCCCCTGGGAACATATTTATTAATTTCTTTCAGGTTAATTTCAGTCTTAAGGTTTAATTTAGTTTCATTAAATTAGTTGTATACGAAAATAACAATAAAGTAAAGTAACATTAATGAAAGTTAGATTTTATTCATATTTCATCCCAGTCATTTGTATTTTCTGTGCTATATTTTCTTATTAGCATTCACATGGTAGGTGTGTGTGTTTATATTATAATAAATTATTTTAAAGATGTTTCAGAATAAATTTTGAGACGCTTTTCATTACATCGTTTTATAATTTCATTTTCATTAAAAGTTAAATACTAAATTTTATTTGATTTTCTAACATTTTTCTAAAGTTCTAAATTAGATGAAGAGTATAAATTTATTTTAATAAGTTTTATTTTCATGTCAGTGTTATTGAAGCGTTCATAAAGTAAAACAGCTCATTCTGCAAACTATATTAACCTTAATATTTTCTTTTTCAGAATAAATATTAATCCTTGTAAATGTCGTTTTATTTTATTTTATTTATTTTAAAGGCATCGAATGTGAAAACTGAAGCTATTTTCATGCAATTTATAGTTTATATTTAAAACTTCTGAGTTTCAGCAGTTTTTCAGCAGAAATTTAAATTTTTAAAAAGAAAAGAGCTTTGAGAATTTATTTGTTTAATAAGTGTCAGGGATCAAATCAGAATCGCAAAATTTAGCGTTAAATAGTTCCTTTTCATTTAAATAAACTATAATGTAATCTTTCAGGCTGAAGGGTAATAAAATTAAGTCTATACTTGAGGCAGAAGACAAATAAATGTAACCGGGTAGATTCAAGTTGCGGCGACAGAAAGTGGTTTGAAGAACCTGTTTTCGATACTGAGGGCAACATAAGGCAAGTTAGTGTTACTATATTTAAATCATCTATAGGCAGGTCAATAAATTTGACCTAATTCATGAGTCTATAATTTTCATTGCTTGTGTCATTTCATTAGATTTGTCATCGTCATTTCGCGTAGAGAAGATACAATCTATAACTTTATAATTATGCACTGGTTACAAAGAAACTATCAAAACAATGAGTAGCTTCAGGCAGATATACAACACAAAGATGGTCTCATCAGCCAAAAATTATGTGTTTCATACTCTCATAGACTTCTCAAAATGAAAAATTATCAAAGCACAGGATACAGTGGGTTACCCCATTCCCATTTTCCATTCCTAATGCCCCATTTCCCATTTGATATAAGCACATTTGAACCTTCCTTATAAATCCAGTCTCAGTATCACAAAAACAATAACTGAAAGCTCAATAGTAAAGAATATACGATATATGGCCTACACAGTTAAGCTCATCAAATTAGTTAATTCCCTAAGAAGTAAAGTTTCGTCCTTTTTGGAAAGGCTCATGGTACATAGGATGAAACTAACTATCGCCATAAGTCTATACTCATTGCTGTTTCAACGATAGAAATTAGGTCAGTGGAGGAGTGCGGATGCGCGAAGAGAAGAAGAGAGTAGTAGGACACAAGCGTGCCCGGACATCACTGTCAACGTAGACGGCAATTGACGTGAGTGCTGTTATCTGTGGTATGATTACGTTGAAAAGTCATCCGTAACGTCCACAAACCATGTACAGTGAACAATGTCATGCTTCGTCAAATGATTAAAGGCAGGAGTTAGAATATTCAGTGAAGGAAGGCAGAGTGTGGAGGATGCAGATCCTAAATGGACGTCCCTCCATATCCACGAATGAAACAACACTGCTTGAGTCAGAACATGGTGTTAGCAGGCGCATAACGGTATCAGGCAGGGCGACCATACTGCGTATTAGTCTTGCTCAGGTCCATCAATACAATGTGGTAGTATCTGGGGAGCAGGCTGTACGCCAATTCCTTGCCCGCAGAGCATGAGATTTACCAGAGTGGTTTCTTCAAGCTGATTGCACTGCGACAAATATCTCATTGTCAATTGTAACGACTTCGGAAAATAGTGCAAAGTGTGATCCATGATGACATGGTTTATTTTGTTTCGCCTTAAATTTTCCTTTGTAGGAAAATGGCACGTACTTACTGGAACACTTCTCGTACCTTAAGTCTCTTCTCTAGTCTCTCGCATTGTCTATCCTATATCACCTCCTATTCCGACTCCTTCTGGCTGCTTTAAAAGAATAATCTTAAGGTGAAAACAGATTATATGTAATTGTTTATTAAGCACATCGCAATGAAACAGAAAGCAGTTGATGCATTTCATTCAAATCAAAACTTGTTTTCAAAACTTCGGAAAGAGGGCAAGAAGGTGGTCTCACTGAAGAAGCCAATTCATAGAATACAATAAAATCATGCAAAATGGGAAAATGAAAATTACATAGTGATTATATTTAAAAATTAATATATAGCAAAACTTCTGGATATTTCACTAAAATAGTAAACTTCTTATACGTAAGAACATTTAAAATGGTCTTGATAGCTGCATATATCGCGTTCTTCATTAAATTTGCTTAAAAAGTGTTTATCAACACAACGTCTTAATAATAAAAATTATATCATTTACGAAAAGGATGTAGGCGAAATGACATTTTCTGCTAGATTCTGTAATTTTCGATAGATGGGAAGTTTTTAGGTTTGTTTCTTGGCTGCCATCATGTTCTTCTCTTAATCTTTCTTGAAATCAATCTTTACTTTTCAAACTCGCAAACGATCGAAGGCTCAACCAGAGCAGCCACGATGATCCTTTCAACATCAGAAGGTACATAAAAACAGCAGTACCAAGAGCGAGAAAGTTTAAGTCGTTAACGATTAATCATCCCATATGTCATCTCACTGTCATCCAATTTTGGAACCAGAAAACACAGTTTATCTTTACCTGTCATACAATGTGTTTTCAAATACAAAGAAAAGTATACACTGGAACAAGCAAGAAATGCATAGATCTTGTAGAGGTAAAATTCAGCAAGAATTCACAATTCACTTCACATAAATTTTCAATTATTATTAAAGGACGGAGAATTGAGAGTCAAATTCATTAAAACCTGAATAGTATTCCTTAAATATCAGTGGTTTAGTAATGGATAACTTACTCATTATATGTATTCGACATATTTGTTGAAAGCATGCATAACGACTCACTGTCTAAAATATTTGATGAAGTATTCATGTATCGTAGAGTACAACTTACTTTGCTTCACATGTCTGCACAAGTTATACAATTGTATTAATAAAGTTTAATTGTTGGTGTAGAGTATTCAATATACTAATCCTACAATATTAATAAACCATCTTCCAAGTCATCATAATATGATCAATTTTGCTTGGACAATATTAACGCCGGTACGGTAGATCTTGCTGCTATCAGAATAATTTTAATATTATTACTATTATTATATTGTTACAATTATTATTATATTATTTACTATTATTATTATATTATTTACTATTATTATTATATTATTTACTATTATTATTATATTATTTACTATTATTATATTATTTACTCTTTCATCTATCAATTTGTTTTATCAATTTAACCCGGAACAGTTGGGAAACTGTTATGAGACAAGATTAATTACTAAATTAGCTCTTTCTTATTCAAAAATTGAATGCAACCTTCTAATTTCAGAGACAAAGACACTTTCTACTTGAAGAGCAGATATCAGTGGCTAGAGCGGAAATAATTGGAGAACACAGCTTTATTAATTCACAGAAGCTGAAACTTAGGATGAGCCTGATTCCCGAAGATCCTAGATTAAATCAGAACGAGATGTAGTACTATTATATCGCGGTTTAGATTTATCAGTCTTCTTCCTTTGATCTCCTATATTCTTTTCTGATACTGAAAGAGAAATTATATTCCAAACCAGAGGAAGCAGTTCACTTCATTTATTACCGTATTTGCATAATCAACCTCAGAAATGAATATGGATTGGCTAAAGAGATCTATATAAGACATAATACGACATAATTATAAATGGTGAGATAAAAATAGAGCAAACTTCACAAAATAATATTAAATTGAACCGACATCATAGGTTTCTACTTCAGTCAAGTGACATTTGCTTTCGTTCTTAGAACCCATCATAAAGTCACGTTTAGTAAAGATACTAATAGAAGAGTTAGGCAGTACACTAACATGCCTCAATCCACTTCACCAGTACAACTATTACAATTTACCTTTATTACAACCCCACAACCCTAAAGCTCCTACTTAAAATTCTTATACGCTTGTATATAAGAGCAAGCATACATTGAAACTCAACCCGAAGGTAATTCTTAATACAAGCGATTGTTTCCATATAATAATAAAAATTCTTTTGAGCAAACGATAATGACGATTAATACAAGTATTTTACAATAATATATTTATGACAGATGAAATTTCTTTACAATGTAAGAAATCTTATTTGTTAGCCATCGAAGAGGAGTCAGCGACAAAATGAGTCATCAAGAACTTTCAAAATAAGAAATATTTTCTGGATATCTTTTCTTTTGTCCCTAATGAATAGGAGAGTAGATGTGTAGGGAACAGATGAATGAGCGATTGAATGAAGATTTCTGAGGTGAAGAGGAATGAATGAAACAATCAAATTTTCATTTATCGTCATATTTTATTGTTTGCATTAATTCTAATATTAACTAGATATTTTAATGACTTTTAAGGGGACTTGGCACCTTTCAAATGCCGAAAATTGACTCTCGATTTTCAATTTATAGCTCAAAATGTACCTTGATACCTCTAATATAACTGTGCGAAGTTTTGAAACAGTCTAGTTAGAAAATAGTACAATTTCGTTAAACAGGTTTCACTTTATTTTATGAGATATTGAAATTAAGTAGCAAATTAATTTTAAAATATTTTAAATTTTCTATTGTGCATTTCATATACTGCTATTTATCTTATATATTTCATTTACTTTTAAATATATTTAATATATGTTTTCTTTCAAAGAGCAGTCAGATGAAGATTTTCAAATTTTCTTAATTTCAGACAAACTTTTATAAACATATTTTGTTAAATGCTTTCAAATTGGAACTGTATTATGCTTTATTTTAAGGGTATATCTATACATTATATTGTCTATTAAATTAAGGTATTGTTTTGATATTTTTACTGGTTATTATTCTTTCAAATAGCGTTTTCTCAGTTTGATTTTCATGAAACCATGGTCTTTAAAACTACAAACTTTAACAGTCAGTAAACAACTTAGATTTTAGTGTGTTTGTTTCTTATATTACGCTCCAGCAAAATTAGGATCCTGTTACAATATTTGAATAGAAAAATAATAAGAAAATGTAGCAGAAATCACGGTTTTACCTATTTTCCATAGTGTATGCTTTTTAATTTTTCTCAAAACCGTTGTTTATTGAAATTCGATCCTAAAGATGTTACATACACTATTCTTATGAACCTGAAAAATGTTGGTGTCAAAATAATGATGGTATTGAAGAAGAAGCAGGTGCGTCGTTGAAATTTTAAGAAAATTTAGTTTTGAATTTTTATCAAATTAAGCCCATTCTTTCCGCATTAAAATTACTTTGTTTAATGTGCTGTGTATACACAAAGATAAGTTTAAACCTTAAATAAAAATGGTCAGAAGGTGCCAGGTCCATAAAATTAGCTCTTCAGTAGCTAAAATATGATTATCGAAAAAGTTTATAGAATAATTTTTATTAATATTTTCATTTTATGTTTTATTTCATGCTTGTCATTTTCGTTTGTGTTGTTTCATAAATCAAAGCTATTTTCCTTTTAGAGTGAATTCTTCTATAAAATAATTCTTCGCCTTAAGGTGTCCTGGTAAAATGTTATTCTACTTCTAACTTTTATCAAAAATTTATTTGCTTCCTAATGCAAAATCGACTGCGAGAGAACTATGAATATCATGGGACAAAGGAATAAATTGGATTTGGGATGCTGGTTTAGATTTTCTTATTAGTTAATTCTAAAATATTCATTACTTTATATGATTTCATTTTCCAGTACACACAGTTAGAGCAATATTATTTAAGTTTATTTCTTAAAAATTATTTTGACTTTACTGAAATCCAGGAAAACAATTCTGTATTTGTAACATAAGTAAATTAACTGGAACTTATTTAACAATATTATATACAAAGGCAATGTAACAATCTGTATATGTTTTGCAATGATTGAACAAGTTCTAATAGTTTCAAAATATACATAAATATACTTCTCTCGGCTATCAGTGTGGGAGTTCTCTTTGCATAACACAAACAACATACCTACGGTTTAGGAAGGAAAATTGAGGATTTTCCGTTTTCGAAAGTCATATACAGCCTCTAGTTTTATTTAGATGATAAAACTCATCTCTTTTATCTTCTTTGATGAAGTGAAATTATATATACATTTCCCCGCTTCGGATCTAACCTCGACGATGCTCATCTTGAAACCTGGTCGAAATCATTTACTTAAAATGTGGTTTCAGCCTTGTATATACATCCCTAACCCCTGTGGGTGAAAAGAAATACAGGAATTACGTTGGAGAAATAAAAGGCTGGGGTGGTGGATTTTCCATGTTACACACGTTTTCAATAGCAATAGACGTTTTTGTCAATTTCAAACAAAGTCTACGGAAGTGAAATAATAAGTCTCTTAGGAAAGGAAAATTTGTTACAAAGTTCGGTTTGAATGTTTTCAAAATTTGATTTTCTGATACAATAAAAATATTTGAATCAGATCTTTAGTCCTTTTCAGAAGAAAGAAAAACAGTTTTAAGGAACAAATTTACATAATAGTGAAATGAAATGGGATCAACCGACTACAAATTTATTATAAAACGAGATTTCTTAAAACACAGATAATATCCAGTATTTGTACTTTTTAAAATCGAAAAATTATTTTGGAAATCATAGACGGTGAGTTTTTAAATAATTTATTATTCATTTCACAAAACTTGCTTGCTCTGAGATATTAATTGAAATGAAACAGAAAACCTTTTTAAAGGTAAATGCAAATAATATTTGAAAATGTAACTATTAGTATATAAATAATTTCATATTATTATTACATTAATATTTTGATAATTAACTGAAAGTTGAAGAAAATCAGAATTCCAAGTAACCCATAACTGTGACATTTCAGAAAATAGTTAAAAATGGAAATTTTGACATTTAATTTTGTTCTTTATATTATTATAAAGTTAGAAAATGGTTTTATTACAAAATAAAATTTTAAATATACCCGTAACTAAATTAATACCTAATTAATTAAAATACCTAAACTGTACTTCACATCGGTGCATCTGAATTGGACATTGCAAAGAAAATTATTTGCAAACACTCGCTGAAAACAACCGAAACTAAAATAGGAAAGCGAAATCTGCCTTTGTTTATCAATCAAGTGTCTTAATTTATCTGACAGCACCGCATTTCCTCCGTTGAGTCGTAATCAGTGAAAACTAGGACCACTAATGCCATCTATTAGGAAAATAGTAAGATTAAGTATCTAAAGTAAACGACGAACTCCGCTCAGTCTTCACAAAATAGAAACGTTAATTTTCTCCTGCCGAAGTCAGTTCCCTGGGCATCTAAATGCTGCACGTACTAGTTGCCCAGGCTGGATTCAGGAGCTGACACTGTGGTTAATAAAAATGTTAATTACATTTATCTTTCTGTTATTAGTCCGTTTTAACTAAAATACTGATTCAGATAATATTCTCCATAGTATAGAATAAACAGATTAATAATAAAACTTCAATCTCTTCAAACTACCTCATATATTAACATGGTGCGAGAAAAACATAGATAAAATGAGATTTTCTCTCTCACTTGATAACAAGTCTGATGAAGATTTAATTACAAATTACACACTTGTTTTGAAGATTTTAAAAGTTTCTTGCCTTAAAATTTAGTTTGATAGGTACCATACAATAAACTACCAAAATGTACTGATCAAAAATTGTGCTATTTACTAAGAACTTGAATTAATATACAAATCTATTATAAAATGTCTATTACTCTACCACTGTTTAATGAAGCTAAATATTAAAGAAAACTAGAAATTTGAAATTGTTTGAAGTAAATTTTCTATTGTAACAAAATCCTGATTCAGGTAAATAATTGAAGTAGAAGAAATAAAATCCCTCTTTTCTAAAGTAGAGTATAAATTGGTGACCTGAATTCAAATGAATTTTCATTTGCATAATGTTAAAGTAACAATGCATTATCATTACATTAACATATATAATTTATTTTACGTTAAGTAGATTAAATTTATTTTAGTGAAATATTATTTGCAGTTAACTCACAATTTATTCTATTTAACTAAAATGTTGATTATATTGATTTAAAAAGTTTTGTTTTCAATTGGAGGAACTTATAAATTAATAATAGAAATTTTGTTAATTTAAATTATTAATCATACATGAAGTTAAAACAGAAAGACAAAATGCTTTTGGGAGGTTTAATTCCTTTGGTTTAGTAATAGATGGTCCCAAAGTGGAAATCCTTAAAGAAAAGTAGGCCATAAATGTATTCAAAACATTTCATTTTCATAGAATTTTCTGATAAAGCCTTGTTTATTATAAGATACTTTTTATTTATTGTTTCTTAGTTTAATGTAAAACAATAATTAATCTATACTTCAAAATATGAAATAATTTTAATTTCCGTGATTGATCTTAAAACATTTGTAAAAATGTACTATTTTGTAGTCGTTGTCTAATTTTTAAGATGTACTTTAAGTAATTAGCATCAATCATAAAGCTATTGCTTAAACAACACCGAATTACGAATTTTGTAAATAAGGTTATCTTGTAAATTATAGCTATTCACTAATTACCTCAGTTGAGCATAATTATATAATCATTAGTATCTGTACATAAATATTTAATTAATAATTACTTTTTGGCTTAGAAAGTCAAGAAAATTATTTGGAACAATTAAACATATGTAGAAAATGACTTTATTTTATTAAATTTACTTCGATGCTAAGGTAATTATTATGGACTATTCTTCGTAGAGCAATGTGACTGTAATTCGACAAATATTTCCTTTAAAGACTTTTTGTTATTTAAAATAACGAACTATAATTTAAAAATACAAATGGATGGAGTTTCTTAACAAATTATCCACACTAATTGCAACTTTTTGTTATACTTTTGTCGATATTCATAATCACGAAAGAAATGGAAAACCCTTCAAGCTGAAAATGGTTTTAATAGAAAACCGAGAAATTTGTTATTATTTCAAATTATTTCTGATATTGTTATCTTAAATTATGCTCAGAGATAAATATTTATTTCAAAATATAATTTATTTAGATTCACCAACTTCAAATTAAAAAGCAAATGAAAATAGAAATATCAGCCCAATCGATATAATAAAAGTAATTCTCATATAACATTATTCTACAAAATCATAATCCTGACAGAGTAGAAAATCTTTCTACCACTGAAGAGACAAGGCAATTTAAATGGAAAATGTTCTATGATTCTAGAGAAACAAGTTTCTTGTTATTTTAAAGTTATTCAAAGTACTTTGAATTTCGACAACAATGTGAGCCTTAGCTGTAATCCGTTAAATTATTCAGCTACAACACCATATCTCTCGGTTTCAATAATGGTTGATGAAACCACGTTAAAGGTGAAACACTTTCCTGCTCTGTCTTGTTTGATATGGAAGGTTGCTTCTTACTTTGTTTTCATCATTTTAGACTTAACGGATGTATTTCGACTCAGCTGATTCCAGAATATTTTTATCTTAAAACAAACCATTGTAAATAGGAAGAAAAATGGTGAAACCTTTATCTCAAGGCCTTTGGATTTTGCAATGATTTTTCTAAACATTGTTTTATTCTTGTTTAGATGTATCAGAAAATTTATTTGTTTGATTCTAGTATATTACAAATTTAAACTACAATCAGATAATTAACCCGTAACAGGGGAGTTAAAATGACAGGATGGTGCATGTGCTCTGGAACAGCGCTTTGAAATAATTTTTATTGAAGAAAATTCAATGTATTACAGTTCAGAAAAAAGATGAAAGTACCTGAACCATCAGTACTTCAGACATTTCCTAGCAGTAAACAATTTAGACCTCGTCTTCTTTAGCATATTCATTACAAAACTTTTGCTTGGATTCGAAACAAAGTGGGTTTTTGCAAAAAACATAAATATGCTGTCTTTCTGTACTTGCTTGGGGAATGCAAACGACATGTTTACCTGGATTTTAATATTGTTTGTATTTAAGCAAACCCGAAAGTGCTCTCAGTTCATTATTTCTAGTGTTATCAATTTCAAGTGTAATTGGATCTTAGTAATTTTTTCTTTCTTTCAATCCTTAAATTTGTTCATTTTACAATTATGCATAAACGTTCATCAATAAAAAGTAATTCCCATACATTTTTTGGATTGGAATCCTCAATTTTTTCCGTAAGGTTTTAGTCCTGCAAATCTTACTGTGTTGTGTTAGCTAAGTTTTAACATTTTGATTAAGCTCAGAAGATGACCATTTGAATCGATTTCTCCACACAGTAATTCTTCACTTCATGCTTCTGACACAGAGAAATCATTGTCCTCTGAAGAAATTTCCGAATTTGTAGAGTGGAAACTTTCACACAAAATCTTTTTCATTGGCATCTTCTCCACTAATATCGCTTCCAACTTCATCCAAGATCTTTTGCAGCTCATCTGTGCAACGCGATTCAAATGGATAAATCAATCTTTTCGGACCTTACTTCAGGGCCCTATGTACTTCGGTCGAAAATTGATACAACGAAGGAGAGGTACACTCTTGAAGAATGCGAAGGAATTTCAACCGGATGCATATATCACAAAGTGTGAGAGGGAAGATGTTCAAGGTCACAAAACCAGAAGCTGTAGTCTCCTACAGCTAAGGAGTGACTAAGCATGTAATAGATGTCATGGGAACGTGTTGAGCGGTCTGTGAAACCACGCGTCCCTTGTTGCGGGTTAAAAAAGCTTTAATGTTTCAATTGCATTTTTACCTCTCGAATGCATGTAATCAATTACGACAATACAAATAATAGTAAAATTTGAAATAAAATAATTATTGACATGGTTCAACATATCTTAAAGCTTGCATTTATGTTTGGGAAATTATCCAAATGATTTGGAAATAAAGTGGTGAAAATTGAAATTTAAAAGGAACACATCAACAATTTTAAAATGAAAAGTTAAAAATGTGCCTCTCTTAGAAAAAAGTTTTCCCTTTTCTACCGAAAACTTCAAAGAAATAAATTATTTTAATTTGAAGCTACCTTAGTAATACAATTATATCATCATTAATCGTTACTGTTTAATTTTCTTTCCGGCATTTGCTTTTACTCGCATATGCATTTCAAATTGCGGAAAATATAAAATTTCGATTCATTTAATAACAAGAATTATTCCTTTTTAAGTTATTCTAAGATCATTTGCAAAACATGTTCGGATTTTGAAAAAAAAACAACGATTTTAGATTTATTTTCAATGTTCCCTTTGACAAACATGGCCTTCATTGATCAAGTAGATTCTGACGTTATTAGTGGATATGTATTAAATTAGTAACAGCTTATTTCTATATATATATATATATCTCTATATACTATATATGTATATGTGTGTAATAATGTCATAAAAATGAATTTAACTTCAC
>BMAW01067020.1:860411-871382 GCA_019974015.1 Nephila pilipes | reverse complement strand
CCATTCTATAACCCATTAGAAAGAACTTCAGCATTATTTTCTGATACAAATCCAAACTATCCTTTAATTTATGCGAACACGAGATCGTAAAATCTGCTGAATCAACATTTCCTATGCTTGCAGATCTGTAGGGATAGTCCCTACTTGACGGTTCGGCCTCAGCTAAAGTCCTAGAAAGATCCCTTCATCCTATAACATGTGATCGCCTCGTGATCTACTTAAATCCCTCCATATAAATATGAAGCAACGTAAAATTCGTTCTCTTTTGCTTCGGCCGTTAAGGGTCGACACCACGTTGCTCATCTCCTTAAATTGTTTATACTGTAACTCTGTATATATGATGGCGTTCATTATCTGTTTGTAAAACTGCCTCTCTCTCTTATCCAAGATTAGCCGGCTAGTTGGTTTTATTAACGTTGCACTAGAAGCAACACAAGGGCTATTGGCGACGGACCTCGTAATTTTGAACCTCGGTCAAGTGACGAGGACGACACATGAGCTGGCACCCCCCTCTCCTAACTTCCCCACCATGCCATCGGGAGGACTTTGGGCCCCGACAGATTTAACGGGCATCTGCCATGCTACACGAAGGGTTTTTGTAGCTTCAGGGCTCAAACTCACAACTCGACGCAAACCGCTGGCCGTGAGTCGGCGATCATGACCACTAGGATACCGCAGCCACTTCTCATCCAAGAATAAATGGACTTGATATCTATACCTGGTCGTCTTAGTCTTTTAGAAGCTCAGGGAGGTGCATTCTAGATAAGGTGCTGCTAATATTTATTTACATTTGTTTGAGCAGGATTTCATAGATAATAATATTATCCAGTTATTTAGATGCATTGATAATCTTATTGGTTTTAAAAATTAGTTTAAATTCAGATGTTAAACCAGGTTCATTTTTTATCCATTACATTTATATTTGTGATTGAAACTAATGTTAATTCTAATGAAAAATTTACTTGTTTTAATAAATTTACTTGTTTTAAAGAGCAAATATAAAATGATAGTCAAAATATAAATATATAAAACAACCATTAAAGAATTGTTGTTCTTTACAGTTTCCTTTTAATTTGATTTTTAAAAAATGTTATTTATTTATTTGTATATTTTACACGCGGATGACAAAGCATTTTTGCGTTATGACTACTTTTCTTTTTCTTAAAATTTCTTTTACTTTTAATTATGTATGTTTTTAAACCAATAATTATTAGGTAGAATAATTTTTATAGCTATTCTTAAGTAAAAAGTTAATGAAATATGTCTATATATATATATATTTTCTTGGTGTTGAATTGCTTCTTTGAATTTGTATTTCGATTAATTTTTGGTTTTATAAATAAATATCTTACTATAATGTAATTCACTGAAGTGTGACGGTTAGATCCGTAATACTGGTATAAACACGCATTTCTTCCTTCTAAAGAATAGAACAGTATTAATTATATTATCCATTTTTTGTTCTTTTTTCTTATTTTACTATGATTTTAAGGTTGTGGGATTTTTAAACTTTTTTTTTTATCTTTTCAATTAATGGTTTCTTTTCTGTATTGAATTAATATTTTGCTTGATGCATTTAAGAAAATTTTTGTCTTATTTTTGTTAGAATTTTTTTAACTTATGAAAATACTTTAATTTGATTTTTGGCAAGTTTTTTTTAATTTTTTGTTTATTTTTTTTTAATTCAGAAGTATTTTAATTTTTTTGTTCTAAATAAATTATAAATTTTTAAATTCATTTGTCATTAAAATCTGCATTTTAAACACACATACACTTCCTTTATATATATATAATAATAATAATAATAATAATTCGACGGTAGGTGGTTTTCCGATCCCAAGGAGGGGGAGAGAGAGTAGATGACCTTGATGTGGTAGCGTTATATCAAACCCTGGACCAGGAGGTCTGAAGGAAAGTTGATCGATCGCCTTTTTCATGCTCTTGCCAACCAAGCTGAAAAGACATCTTTTTTGGCTGGTTAAGTAAGGCCTTTTAACTTCTAACATTGTTGTAGAAGAGAGTCGCCGCAATGTCTTTTCAGCCTGGTTGGTAGGAGCGCATTCCTTCGGACCCACTGGACCAAGGTGTGAAACCACGCGGCCGCATCAAGGTCATCAACTATCTCCCCCTCCTCGGGGTCGGAAAACCCGAGGAGATGGATATATATATATAAAGAAATTTACTTAACATCATAAAATATTTTGGTGTAGTCTGCAGCAGATTACATAATTAATCTTTGTTTATTATATGTGTTATCTCTCTAAAGCAAATTCTTATTCAAATTTCTATAGACTTCTTGAGAGTCTGCAATCCAGAATGCGAAAATCTTTTCTTTTCGGAGATTGTAATTTTATATTTCATTTCTTTTTCTTGAAAAGAATGCTAAAATTAATTACCTTCGTTATGTGTAAGTTTATGTTCATTTATATAGCATGTGTGTGAGTGTGTGTGTGTTTTAAAGTATACCCATTTCGAAATTAAATTATTCATTCAAGACAATCATCAATAATCTTCAATAATAATAAGATATTCGCTAAAAGGTTTTTTCAGTTATAATTTGTTACATGTTAAATATTTTCATGCATTATATTTTATGCATTTTTATGTATACGAGTATTGGTATTAAATAATGCTTTGCGCATTGATCCTGTATAGAATAAGAAGAAAAAAAATTATTACTATGTTTAACATTTTTTAGCCAGTTGTTTCAAAATAACTGGTTCCCTTCATGATTTACCATTGTACATGCGCGGATATACTACATTTGTATAATGGAAGGATTCTATATTGTAAAAGAGAGAATCTGTGACTTTCTTTTTGGTATCAAATGAGTCCATCGAACAAAAAAAGGGTTAAAAATTATAATGCCCCCCCCCCCTCCTATTATCTAATTCTTACACCATCTTAAATCACAAACTTAATGTCTCTAACTTGTATTCGAACCCCCGAGATATCAAATTTCAATCAAGTGAAACATTCACAAGTAATCAGTCTCAACACTTATACATTTGTGTTGTTAAGGGAAATACTCTCTGTCGGTTCACAGTCCCTTAACAAGTTAACTAACAAGTCTTGAGGAAATATTAAATATTATACTTACCTCGATGCTCGATTCCGAATAGATGATTAAATAGCTATCTCCAACTTCTGGATGGCAGAGGCAGATCTTTACTCTAGTAATATCTAATCAGATTCACCCACTCACAAGTATAATCAGCGCACAATTCAATTCCATCTCACTCTTCTTTACCTTTCTAGTAATTTCGGCATATTTTATGCATATTTTTTTTCGGCACATACGGCTTTTCACTATCACTTCATTACGCTTCTTCAAACTAATTTGCGTAGAACACATTTTATTTGATTGGATTGGGTCTAATTTTTTGTTATTGAATTTATAAATAGTCCCCAAGATAATTAATAGAAGAATGCGAATAGCCCATCATTGCAAAACTCCTTCCTCTATTGTAACTGAAGAAAACATAAGCCCCCCCCCCCTTTTATTGCTACCTCTACTGTGTAAAGTTGATTAGATCCAAAGAATTTTAAATTGTACAGTTTAATTACAGAATTTAAATTTGTCAGGCTCTTATGTATTAATTTATAATGTAATATACATATTAAGTACAAAGTTAGTCAAAATGCCTTGAATGCGATCCTGAGAATTTTTGAATAATTTAGAACAGCTTTATTAAATTACAAACATAATGAGAGATTAAGGTTTAAAAAGTTTCTTATCATCGTGTTGAGAAAAAAAAAAAAAGAAAACTGTATCACGCTATAAGAATGTTAGCAAACTAAAAGGTCATTTAACTACTCAGACAAATTATTTCATAGTTCTAAAATATTATCGCAAAATATGTCTTTAAATCATTACTAACACGGAAGAAGTCGCGTGCTGGAAAATAACGATGTTGATCATGTGGGGTGATTCCCCCCCCCTCTCACCGGAAGGTTTCCTATTTAATCGGTTAAATATTATAATAGAAGACATTTGATAACTAATCACTCTCTTTAAGCTTCCCCCAGAGAATATTCTCTCAAGTTTTTGAAGAACTACGAAGTTGAAACTTGGAGATAGTTGAATGGTTTATATGAAACGAACATCACGGAATGTGTAAGTGGTGAAATCAGGTATCTTGCTTTTCGTGGTTTCACAAGAACTTTTAGTTTACGCTTCCATAAATGTTCGCATAAAAATTTTCAGTTTAATTAGCAGTTCTTTCATTGAGAAATTAATACTATATTAGTGATCCATTCTAATTTTCCTGCCCAAATCCGAACGGATACTTGAGCTAATGTCTAAGTAAATTGAAATAAATTCTTCCATTTACAAAAATGGATTTGAAATGAACATTCCATTCATAACCATTACATTTATTTCTACGCTACATGTATAAAATATCCTCGAATTTTAATACATTTTATTCAAAACCTTGCTACTTACTGAATATTTGGAACGATAGAAATATATGCCAGAAAATTTCCAAAATAAATAAATAAATAACAAATATCAAGTATGATAGTATGAAATACTAAAACTAATTTCCGCTTTCTCTTTTAGTGTAACAAAAATTGCCAACTAAAAATAATTTCAAAAGAAGTATCTGGATTATATTGTTTGGAATTTTCATGTTAAAAATAGCAGAGTGTATCATAGAGTTATGCCAACTATTTGCAAAATAATTTATACTCCTTAAAAATTAAAAGAAAAAAAATTTTTGGCACAATCACATTTTAGGATCATAATTTTATAAAAAAGTACAAAGTTCATTGATGAAAATTAATTCGTATTTTGCTTTAGATAGTTTTGTACCTATAAGGTGCTTCAAAGGCCTTCATGACCTTTTCTGAATTAAAAAAAGTGCTAAGTCAAAATAATTTTAAAAAAAATATTGTTCATTCTTTTCACAAAAATATATTCTTAAAAAATGTTAATATCACGTCCATTACATTTCTTTAATATTTTTTAAAAATAAAGATTATATAATTAATAATTATTAATAATTTTGCTACCATATGCTTATATAATCAGCATCGAGCTAGCCGCTCTGTCTGAACACTACCAAGTAATTAGCATCCCGGGCCCAAAGGCTATAGAAATAGAGATGGGTTCCACCTGATGAGCCTCTTCTGCTCGAGAAGATTTTAACTTTGTGACATCTGGCTTATCTTTATTCTCTCTTCCATAATCTTGGGGACTTTTTGGTAATTTGTGTGTGTGAATTAAATGAAATTACAATTTCTTCCCAACCAAAAAGAAACGCGATGAAGTAAATTAAAAGAAGATAAGAAATTCAGCAAATAGAATTAGGGATAGTGATATATTAGTGAAATAGAATTGAAATGAACGAGGAAGAAGATACAGAATAATGACGATTTGATAGATGTACAGATTGAAGAGAATCATCCTAATTAATCGCTTACATTGAAAGAGAATCTACAAAAATAGGGAAACGTTTGAATCGGAATGAGTTGGTAAACTAGGACTTTATTATTAGAATATAAACTAGGACTAACTGAGTTAAAAGGGATTGAGGAGAGAAAATGAGTGATCTTGGATATTCCATATCGAGAGCAAAATAAACTGTATTATTTTTCTCTTATGCATTTTCAGTTCGAGTTTTGAACTTATTGACTATTTAATTAGAATTTAAGATAACTTTAGAGATAAATAATGAAAGAAATCCGTCACAACTTTAACTGATATTTAAAATTTGCTAGACTCAGAGGTACTTAGAATCTATCAGTATTATTATTATTTACAAATAAAATGCAACTTTCTACTCTGCATTTCCTCCTCTGTGTAATATTTTTGCAAAATATATGATATAGTACAAAGAGCCACTCAGCCTATTTTAATATTTTCAATATAAGCTGTGCTGATAAAGATTTTTCTGGACATTAAAAATAAAAAAAAAGTTTTCAAACTTTAAGTATAATTTCTAAGCAATAGTTATTAAAACAAGCAATAATATGTCTTACTTGCTTCATTTCTCCCATATATTTTAAAATTTTATTAGTAATTAAATCATCATTTATTTGAAATTGTTATAAATCATTATACTGAGAAAAAGTGTTTCTTTAAATTTAACATGCATGGTTTGTTCATTTAATTTATCATTAAAAGCGTATCAGTAAGGAAGAAAATATCAAAAAATAACCTTTTATCGAATCTAATTATCATTATATATTTTAAATCCTTGACATCTGCAATTATTTCACAAAAATTATTTCACTCATCTTTAAAATAATCACAAAATCATTCATTTTTCCATTACATTTATTTCCCCTCCCCCTCGCCGAGAGAAAATTTAACAACAACACCAACTAATTAATTACCAGTAATAATAATTTGCCGCTAAGTAAATTATCATTTAAAGAACTGAACTGATCTGCAAAGGGAAGCGAAATGTTTAAGAAAAGAAGATACGGCTCCGCATAAATCCTGCTTAATATTATAAACTCCCTGTCTACTACTAGTCACCATAAATCCACTAGACATCCGAGAACAATAACAATAATAATGAGAACCGTGCGTTCCCCATATGTCGCTGCTTAAATAAAGGCTTTGTCTTTTCTTGGCTTTTGGAAGAGAAGATTTTGGCGAAAGAGCCGGAGAAATTTGTTCAAGCGGAAAGGTGTAAAATCCATTTCGTTGGATTAAAGCATGCTTCAGAGATCTCATTCTTTTTCCAGAACACAGACGTGAAATATTCCTATTTGGTAAGAATATATAATCAGATTTTTGGGGAAAGGAAAAGGTTATTCCTTATTTCTAGCATTGCTTTGGGTTTCGTCTGTTGTATTTGTCATTTTCATGCATCGGAATAAGAAGCTTTCTTAACATGGGTAAGTTTTGTTTGAGTAAGAGTCAACCATCTTCAATATTTGTGGAAGATGGATGGTGCATTAATTTTTCTTTCTTGTTCGACATAGCATAAGCCATTAGATGGATTTATTCTAGAGTTAGAAATTTCAAAATTTTGAAAGAATTCTAAGGTAAAAACTTTATTATTTTTTTTAAAAAAATAAGTGTTTCTTTTTCGATAGCTTTTCGATGACTACATAAGTACATTTTAACTATTTTAAGTTTTTTTTATAAAATCAGAAAAACTCTCAATGAAAATTATCCTTTTTTTATTCTTTAAAGTATATAATTGATATGTTAGAAGTGAAGGTAAAGTTAATAAGATAAATAAAATTATTAATTCTTTGAAAAGGTTTAATTAGAATATATATAATTAAGATCATATTTATATATTTTACTAGTAAAAGAATTATTTTTCTCTAAATTTATCAAAAAATTTCAAATTAAGGTAACAGTTTACCTTCGAAGAAAAAAGTTTTGAATCAAATTTGCCTACAAATGCGTATTGTATGACCATATGAGGCTTCAAAATTAGAAAAACACCCAAAAAAACTTTTGTTAGAGTAAATTTTTAATATCAAAAAGGCATTTTATATAAAAATAAGCAAAAATTATGTATTTTGGCAGAGCATGGTAATTCAAAAGAAAAATCAATATTTGATATTTTGTAAATAGAATAATACAGAATATAGCCTTATCTAGAGAATAGATTATTATTTTTGTAATATAGCCCTTATATAAGAAGCTATGGTAATTCGAGTACTTAACACTGAAAATTTCATTAAAAGTCTTGTAATTTTCACTTTAATGCATTATAAAAAAATATATTTTCAATATAAAACCTTAAGAATAGTCTATTCTATGTATAAGTATTTGTAAAAAACATATATAAAACCTTACTTTCATTGATGCATAACATTTTGAGATACTGCATTTTGCAGTAATGAAAAATGTAAGAAAAATACCTCGTTTTTAGAGCCTCTTCGGACAGAGAAATTCATGTAAGCATATTTTTAAAACAGTTGTAACTCTGTTTCCAAATAATACAGAAACAAAAATGAAACATATTTTGAAGATAATAGAATGGATTTTAATGTGTGACCAAAAATAAAAAAAAAATGATATTTGGAACAACAATTTGTTTTAAGGTGTATTGGCATCTTAAAAGTACTTAGGGATAACGATTAAGACCTCTTAAGCAATGATTAATATCATGAACCTGGTGGAACAAATTTCACAAGACATGCTACTTGAGTATTTGTTGGTTTGATGGATATTTTCATTCTTATGCTGGGAATGACTGAAACTTGGCAATTTATAAATAGAAATCAACAACATAGGTTAAAAGTTAGCTAGAAACGAAATGATCAAACGCTTCAAAAAATGCTTGAAAACATTTGAATGATATTGATAGACAAAAATAAGCGGCATATATATCTATCTATCTATATATATATATATATATATATATATATATATATATATATATATATATATGAATTCGAACACATTTATTATCATTTGCATTGTATCTGAATTTATTGCTGTCAAATCTTATTAAAGTGTCTCAATATGTTTAATCGTTAGCACACTATTCAGCATTGTATATGATGTACTGAAAAAAAATCGGGTAAATTTAATTTTTACAAGCTTTTATTAAACTTTCTAATCTCATATTTATGTACGTCTTTTCAACTCAAAATTTAGACTCGAAATTTAATTCACTTTCTATCATTTGATGGAGCTGAAATTTTGCATTCATGTATAACTCCCATGATAATACAATACTATTCGAATAATATGCTCAAGTGGTGATGGACTTGGGGAGAGGAGAGTTCTAATGCCTACGACTTGAACTTATACTCTACTCACCTCTACCTCAAATCGGGTTGAAATTTTGCACACGCCTCTTTATCTCGTAATTATTTTTTAGTCTTAAATTTCTAAACTATAAAGAATTAAATAAACATGAGTAAAAAATTTTTAATCAAGCGTGTATTTAAAAATGGGCTAAAAGATATAAAAATATTTTTCATGTAAATTGATATAATTTATAAAAGCTCGTGGCCTTAATACTTCTTTTGATCTCATATATAAGTAAGTAACTATAATACTTAATATAAAGGTAATTACCTAGATATCTTAGTTAATCACCTCAAACTCTTATAAACTGTATATTATTTAATACTTTAAGATTATTTTTATACTCTTTAGTCCATTTTTAAATAAAAGCTTCGTTTAAAGATTTTTATTTTACTTATTCTATTTCGGGCAGAGGTAATCCTATATCATACTTTAAATCCACTGAAAAATTTCCAGAAAAATTGAAAAAAACTTCCCTTATTTATTTTTATGAAATTCTTCAGTGCATAATCTATTACTACATATGAAACTTATTATCATTCACAAAGATATACAAAACCATTAAAGTTCCCGTTTAGAAGCCATTTTGATTTCGTAAAAGTAATTGAATTTCCTATAGAATTTTTAGTTTTCTTCTCAAATATAGAATGTTTTATCAATTTGAATACAGTAAGAATGCATCGAAAATAATGAAAGTTTCTTCAGAAATACATTTTCTTTGGAATTTTTTGAAAATATTTAGAATCATTTTTAAGGTGAAAAACCAACAAACGAATAATTAAAAAGGCACAAATTTTTTTTAAAAATCGGAGGGAAAATACAAATCAGCAGAAACCTTCTTTATTTTTTAATCCTTCGGGTGCATTTTATAGCATTTAAATTGGTAAAATAGTCTAGATTTGAGGAGAAAAATAGAATTTCCATAGAATTAACATTACGTTCACAAAATCAAAATGCTGTTAGGTGGGAACCGTTATAATTTTTTATGGATAAGAACAACTATTCAATTTGTAGAAATCTTATAAAAACAAGCTCTCGAAGCATTGTGAATTTCAATGTTACCAACAGTTGCATAATCTAAAGCTAACTTCGGCATTAAAACAGTCTGCCAGTCCATAATGTTCATTTCCGAATTTCAGTTCTTTCTATTGTTCCTTTTCTCCGTTTTAAAGCACTTTTCGTGGTGCAGACACTGAGATCTAAGAACAACTTTTATACTTTATGCTTCCTAAAACCGAGAAATAATTCGAACATCCAAAATGCATACAGAGTGGGAAAATGTTATAGACTTATAGCCTGGAGGGGGAAAGGAACATTCAGTGTATGGTGAAAGTTATACACTTTTGTGAATTTTACAGCGAAGGAGTCACTGCATATAAAATGCTTTCACAGGTCAGCCTCAAAAGGATTCTCCATTATGTCTTTCTCCTTTGGGGATATTGATAAAACTATTAAACGCTTTTATGTTCCGAATTTTACAAAGGATTTTAGCGGAATATATCGTATTTGTAAACCTCCGCTTTATGGGTTGTGTAGTATCTGTCTTACAACAGTTGCTCGAATTTTGCACTTTACGACTTTGAATGCAACAGAGAATGAACTTATTTTTCACAAATAAAAGGCTGAGAAGAAGGAGGGGGAGAGATGATGCTGGTTTGCTTTCGGGATTCTTAAGCGCTTGTTCGGGATCAAAATATAAAACTGATGCATATTTTAAATAGATATGAACTCTTCTTTATGATTTCTTTTTAAAGTAAAAAATATATATTGAGACAATTGAAAGGATAAAAAGCCTCAAAATTTGCATTTTTTAATTTTAAATTTTGCAATAAAAATAGTGTACCCTTTCACTGATTTCATATACGTATAATTTATAATAATTTAATAAGCAGAACATTCTGAAATTAAATTTTAAAACTGTGCATACGCGGGCCATGCCATAGAGGAAAATATCTGTATTTAAGTTTTCCTCAAAATGCGTCTTTTAGAATTCTGGTACACTTTCCTGAAAATCTTCTCTGTCCATAGTTAGGGATCGGAATATCTGTTTGAACTGTTTTTACCTATTCTTGTTCCTTTTAAAGATTTGTTCTTTAACATTTCATTGATTCCTCGAACAAAACCTCAAAGACATAAGAAGGAATGTAACATATATATAATTACTTTACTACATATATATAATTTATTTACATACTTAGAAAAAAATCTAATCGGTGAATCTACGGGGGGGGGGGGGG
>BMAW01067020.1:803884-860311 GCA_019974015.1 Nephila pilipes | reverse complement strand
ATTAAGTGCAACATCATTTTCTAATTATATCAATAGATAGTGAAAACAAAGAATCTTCGAAAATTTCTCAGTACAAGTGTTTTTTTTTTGTATATTTACATATTTAAAATAAATAAATAAATTAAAATAAACATTGGTAAAAAAGAATTTGAAATCACTTAGTGTATTACCAATTTTAGGCAAAAGCCTAAATTTTATTAGTTTTGTGAATTTTAGACCAAAGCCTAATTTTTTTTAATTGTATAAAATATTAATTTAAAACGTCATCTTCTAATGCCTTAATATTCACTGCGTAAAATTTTATACTCTTGCGAAAACATACAAAATAACATATTAATATGATTTATTTTAGTTTGCAGGAATTACAACAATAATACTTATTTAATTATTTTTTATGTTTTAGTTAAAAAACAACAAATTAATAAGAATACACAAGAAATATATTTAATATTTAAATTCAAATTCTACTCTTATTTGATTTCTTACTATACAATTATAAGAATCAAATAAAGAGAGAATTTTCATAAAAATTATTTGTAAATCATTCTTAGATTTGATCAAATTCATCAATTTATAAAAATGATTTTGCATATATATATATGTGTGTGTTACAAAGCAACTTTGAGTTAGCATTACATTATGGGAAGCTCTAAAATGCATGTTGACCGTAAAAATATCCTTTGGAAAAATAATAAGTACATAATCAAAATATTTATTTATTATTATGCACATCATTTAAAGGTTGGGGGGGGGGGGTCCCGGTGCCGAATGAAGATATAAAAAAAAAAAAAAATCGCGAGAATTTCAGAATTGGTTCAGAAATTTAAAAATAACAAAACAAATTAGATTGAAAATAAAAAGTACAATTAAATATAAAACATTTTAGTTTTTGATTTAGTTTGAAATTGGAAATAGATTACGAAATGAACAGAAGAGCCGAAGACATAAAGGTCGGAGCGACCCATTTCAGTTCGGAATCGCTTAACCTAATCCATACCGTTCCTCAATCTGCTTTGGTAAGTTTACTGAAAGACCGACCAAAATAGGTCTTCTAATTCCAAGACCTGCTTTGCTAGGCCTTTTGCTCCCTGCGAAAAGAGCTCGTTCGAATGAGTTTTTTTTCTTTCACTCAAGTGCCCCTAGGGCCGTTCGATCCAATTATTGTATTTTGTTTTGATTGCATTCTCGCAGCGTTGAGAGCTATCGGAGGCTTATCATTGTGCTCATAAGAGGTATTGACTCTATTTGGGGAAATGTGAGGGGGAGAGAAATGAGTGTGTATCGCGGGCCCTGTCCGTCGATAAGGAAATTCGGCGGATGGTGGGGCGGTGAGGAGAAATCGGTGCACATTTGCTTGTGTGTGCATCTATTAAATGATCTCTAAAAATGCTGACAACATCTTTGGACTTCTTTCGAGATATATAACCTTCCGTAACACGTCGTGTTATTGAAGGTTACACAACTGAGAAGGCAGAGAGAAGAAAATGACTCTGAATAATTCAGAACATCAAAGAACAGATTTCCGGAGGACCTCTGACTCGGGTGTTCTCGCTCATTTAGATGAACTGGTTGGAAAGAAACGATTGTTTTTTCAATCCTTAACCCTATCCATAGTGCTGATATTTTCCTCATTATGAAACAAGGTTGTTTCCTATACTCTGAAAATAATTTTTTTTCTAATAAACACTCACACAAATTTCAGTTATGGCACAAAATTTGTAAAACAGTTATGAGAAATTTGAACCATAAAATTAAAAGTTTAATTTAATTACATTAATTTTTTTTATTCTAACTGAATTCAGTTACTGAAATTATAAAACTTCAGTGAATAGAATGTTATATATTTATAAGTTCTCTTTAAATTGTATAAGTTATAAATGCAATGGATTGCATGTAAGATGTACTAAAGATAATTATACGACTAACAAACGAAACTACTGTTCTATGAATATTAATTATTAATCACTCATATCTAGCTTTTTATATATATAAAAGTGTCTTTCAATACATAATCAGATCTATAAGAATACAGATTTTCAATGTTAAAATATGATTCCATTACTTTTAATATAAAAAAATGATAATTATTTAAACTTAGTGTAAAACTAGTTATTTTTCCTTATAAAAACCGTCTCAGTTACTTTTTGACAACTAAGGTGTCTATGACGAGGAAAAATAAGTTAATTTCATGGCAAGTTTTTAAAAAGCAATGCAAGTCATGTCTTAACATTAAGATATGTATACATTCTGATGTACAGATTATCCAATTTTTATGTTTATAGATAGCTATATTTGAGCGATTAGTATCAATAACTGCATTTACATTTGTTAGTCATGCACTTATCTTTAGGTACGTCTTGCATAACAACCACTACATTTATAACATAAAACTTGAAAATAACTTATAAACATAACATTCTACACTCTAATTATAATTTTAGAAATTAAATTTCATAAAATTAAAAAGTTTAAGAAGTTTTTATGATTCAAGATTTCCGTACTTTTTATACAAATATTAGGTCATACTTTAAGGTGTGAGTGTATAGGAAATAATCTCGTTTCATAACAGGGAAAATATCATTTCTAAGGATAGAGTAAATTTTCAGGAAAGTATACAAAATTTCTAAAAAAAAAAATGAATAAAACATAAATACATATACTTTTTCTCTATTGCATTGCACGAGTATTTAAAAATTTAATTCTAGGACGTTATTTTTATTAAATTCCCATAAATAATACATCAATGGCGTCAACGACGCGTTCTCTTAACTTATAATAGCAAAATGGAAAAAAAAAATGCGAAATTTAAGGCAGTTTAGTCACTGTTACCCAAAGGAAAAAAAAATCGATTAATCTTTAAAATCAATACAGGAACATATACACATTTATATCTTGATATTTTTCAATAGAAATTATTTTCAAACCTATATGCATCGAGGTGTATCAAAAGTTCAAACACAATCTTATAATTTAAATTACAATACAGATAAGTAAATGCAAGCAATTTAAAAAGTAATAAATAAATTATAGAATAGTGTTTTCTAAATGTATCTAAACTGGTTTTTAGAAAACAAAAATAACTTATAAAATAAATTTTATTAATTATTTAATGCATAAAATACACGAAATAAACATATAAAGACGTTTCATATTAAAATGTTGTTTCACATTAAACGTTTGTATTTCGTGCCAAAATACATAAAAAAATTGTTAGTTATTGTGAGTTAAAAACATAATAAATAAATTCAAATGATCATGTAAAAAGATTAATAAACTGTGTAATAACTAGACATTTTTTGTAAACTTTAATTTTCAGTATGTATTATATTGTTATCAGTTAATCAGGATAAAAAAAATTAAAGCATAAATGAGAAAGAGACAGAGACTATTCAGTAATAATTATAATCGGGAATATTTGTAAAAATTTGCACACATATAAATAAAATTGTCTGTTGTTACAAAAGGTAATTCAGTAATTTTGCATAACTCCTTATAGAATTTCACATTACTAAAATTTGCTTAGAATATACCTAAATAGAATTTCATTACATTTTTTTTCGTTAAATGTATAATAACGGCATTTATTAGTAGAACTATAAAATATAAATTCGTGTTTTAAATTTGAATAGTTATGAAAATATCGAGTTGCCTTATATAGATGCAACATTTATATTTCAAAGGCTAAAAGGCATGATTATGAATTTTTAGTCAGTTATCAAACGGAATAATATTTAAATAAAATATTATAGAACTCGTTTTAGTTATAGATAGTGAAAAAAAAACAATTTAGTATGAGTATATTATTCTTAAAAATACCAAGAATAAATTTTATGGTTTTATATCTGAAATACCATAATTTGAATCGAAGAAAACAAGTTATAAAATGTTATATTCATTTTAATAATATGGAGATTTCTCACCTGAACAACTGATTATCAACTATGTATAAATGGATCACAGAAATAGCATTATCATAAATCCATCCAATTTATGATTTTTATTTTTGAGCGTTTGAAACAAGTTAATATCATTGAATTAAATTCCTTGCTTCAAATATTAAACATTTTTCTAAACCATTATAAGAAAGATTTGTATATGAAAGCAAGCATTTCTCTTTATTCAGACAACTATATATAAGTGAGAAGCATTTCCTTAATTACTGTTTTTCTCCTTGGAGTTTCGAAAAAAAAATATATGTAAATTTTTATCTTCTAATTAATAATAAGAAACTTCTATAGAGAATCTTGTAACTAACTGGCTGCGGTATTCATGTTATGAGCCGTAGTGATATAATAAATAATTAGTCAAAAAAAAAATCTTTAACCAATTTATTATATCTTGGAATGAGCAAAATCAAAATAATTTACTTAATTGCATCCTAAATCACATATATTAACAGAGAATTCTGCTTATCTTTAATAATCCGAACAACACACTCGATTTAACTGGATCCGAATCCAGTCGACTTCTAGTAACAGAATCCAAATCAAGTATGCATTCTTAAAATATCACCTGATAATTGCTCGCTCTCATATAATGTATCTGCCAATTTCATTAATTGCTCTATCTTCTTTTATATGTTTAATATCCTTCTCTTATCACCAATCACTTTATCTAATTTATATTCAAGTTCTTTCACAAAGCAATGTTCTCAATTCAAACTACGTAGAAAAGTATTTCCAGAGGTTAGTTAAAGAAAAATGCGCGTGAGAACCCTTCACATCCTAAGGTTTCACAAATTAAATTACTAGACGAAATCAATATTTTCGAAAAGGCATATGTCTTTGCTATATTCGGAACTTTTCTTTTCTTAACTTTGAAATAGCATCGCAATGGTAGCAAGTAATAAAAAGTATTATGTAATATATCAAGCACCAAAAATTTAAGTACTTTAAAAATATTAAGATGCAATACCATAATGTACCCAAATATACATTTTATTGAATGGAAAATATTACTTTAAAAATGATTCAGTTTTAAGTTTTGAATTACTTTCATTACAAATCTCTCAAAATGTGTTTATTCTCAATTGTGTAAAAGCGTTTAAAGTATAAAAATAATTATGTATTTAGATAGTTCGATTTTTATGAATCAAATGCTTCTTAAATAGCACTTTAGAATATTATGAATGAATACGTCAAAAATATAAATATATTCCCCCCTGTTAAAATGTAGCTTTTTTTTTTTTTTTTACTGAATCATTATTTCTCACAAAATGCACTGTGAGAAACGAGTATTCAAAAGTGAGTACAAAGTACTCACACTGAATACTTCACATCTCAAAATGGTCTGATCCCTGAAATGGATCTGAAAATTTAAGACTCGAGAGTACTCATTTTTAGTAACAGGGACGTACTCAAAATGGAAACTTATGTACTCATTTTTATTAATAGATACGTACTCAAAATGGAAACTTCATATACTCATTTTTGAAGATATTTGTGTATCAAATATGAGTGTGGAATAGAAAAATGAGTATATCATGTATTCATTTTTGAATCTGTTACTGAAAATTGGTTTTGCTCATTTTGTAATTTCTGATCTAAAAAAAGTATTATGATATTTACAAGAAATTATTATCTTAGAAAGATTAATTGTCTACAAAAATACTTTGTAAACTTGCCTATTTCAAGACATGCAAGTCATTTTAAAATTGAATACAAAAATAAAACTAAAATTATTCCAAATTGAAAAACATTAACTTTAATATTTGTCTATAAGAAAGTTCTTTTGGGGCAAAAATATATTTCATGGATAAATTAAAAGCAGAATTTTAAATTATGTGATTTTAGCTTTTAGATATGCGTAATGATATACATGAACTTTTTCAATTTTGTTATGATCTATCTATATTATGTTCTACTGAAACAACCACTGTCATAACGTTTTGGTGTTTTTTGTGTTTGCACACGTTGCTTGAAGTTGAGTTCATTTTTGACCAGAATGAATAAAATAGTATGATTTATTTGTTATCTAAGTAAATTGCATAAAACTTATAACACTATATTTTTTTTAAATAATCTGCCAAAATTAGGTAAGTATTTATCATTTTCACTATATAATTAAACTGGTCGTAAATCACATATAGCGAAATATTAATAATTTTACCAACAAACTTATGTTATATGAAAAACAAAACACTTGCTTTCGAAGTTTGAAGTCTATTCTTCTATCTTCCACTCTTTTAACTTTCCCCTTTAAAATCCATATCAATCACGTGGAAAAATCCTACACTAAAGAATAGACTAAATTCACAGACAGCTGGCGCTACGTCAAAATCATGCAATGTCTGCAAAAATAAACCGCGTGGTCTGCGTTAAAATTGGATTTCTCTATGTGCTAGTTGTTTACATCTTGTACATCCATTTTATTTCGATTAATATATTTAATATTATCATATATCCTACGTTATTCAATTATTTGTATTTGGTAAGAAATAATCTGAGTATAGTTTTAAATATCTATAGTCTTTTTCTCGTTTAATTGTGTTGTTAAAATGTTACTCGGTAAGGCTATTTAAACTTGCTTCTGGCGTTTGTTTGTATACTTCTGACATAAGATTTAAATTATTTTCTGCTTAAAACAGATTTATTTTTAAACTGTTAACGGCCATTTCTGCTTTTTGTTTTGATTCAGCTTATTTTTTATTTCAAATTATTTCATGTTTTAATATTGTTACGTATCATTAGATCATCCATTGATTCCAACATGTTAAAAATAAAGACCCCAATATTTATTCTAGTATTGTAATTATTCTAAACCTATGAAAAATACATGTGAATACTTAAAGTGTAATTACGTTCTTCTGAATTATAGTATATTTTATTTATAAACACTTTATATTTATTTATCAGGCTGATTGTTTAAAAAAATAAAGCAATATTGGATTAAACTATTTTCTCTTTTAATCCGGATACATAATTAAACTGTAACAGTTATATAACAGTTTATGATTTAAACAAGTGCAATTTTGTACCTAGATTTAAAAAGTATTTTAATGTGTTTTGAAAAAAAATTAATTTAATTTAATTAATTTAAGTTGATTGTGTTTCAAAAAAGAATCAACAGTATTTAAAAAAATATATGAATATGTATATTTTACATACAATTTGAAATTTAATAACGATTTGCTAGTATTAATTTTTTTTTTCTTTTTCTCAAAGTAATATTTATTAATCAAATACAATTTTTATTTATATGTTTTTTTAGGTAAAATGTAGTGCATAAATTAAAATTTTGATTATTTTGAACAACAAGACACATACCAAACCTTATATTAGTGATAATCTGATTTTTAAAACTAAGTATAAAATGTTAATTCTTAAAATTATATTTGAATAGAAATAATACAGTCGGGGATAAAAAAAAACCCAGAATTTTGAGGAAATAGAAAATTTTATATTCTATAAATCTTGAGTATTTCTTAACAATCTGTTACGCTGCCTTGTCGTGCAAATGTGATTCTTGTTTCTTCCAGCCAACACCAGAACCTGGGTTTTACTTTGTAATTCAACTCGGCATAAGCATATTTTTTTAAAAATATTAACTTTACGAAGTTTGTGAATAAAGTGGTTAAATTGCGTAAATTAAAATGCAAATATCAACAAATAAAAGGGCTAGATAATATACTCGGCCTTGTTCTATGGTGAACATTTATAAGTGTTTTTACAACTTAATGAATTGTTTATAACTATAGTGTTTGTGTCATGTATAGAATATAAAAGAAATTGTTTTATTTATTTTGTGTGAATGAATGTTAGAGTTCGTGCATAGAATAAAATCTGAATATTCTGCACCAAAAGTTCATTTGAATTTTTACAACATTTTTGGGCCACATTACAAAAAAAACCCAAGATATGAAATGTCTGTGTTAAAATCTTAATTATATAAAAATCAAATTTTGAAAAAGAATTGAGACAATAGTAATAAAACACAAGACATTCACGAATAATATGATGAACAATATTTTAGACATAACAGGAAGGATGCCTGATTAGATTGTGAAAATTTGGTTCCAAAATACCCATTAAATTTCTGTTTAAATTAAAACCATGTTCTTTAAAAAAATATACTTTGAAATATCTTACTCTTGTCATAAATCATTTGAAATTTACTTCAATTCATTAAGAAATAATCTGGAATATAAGCTATTTTTATCAACATTTTATTCTGTGTGTATAATTTCTTACTTTTAAGTACCAAAATGCGATTCCATAAAATATTCTCATCGTCATACACAAATATTCACATGTATGAAAACAATTTTCAACACTGATCTGTACGAATTAAAGTCAAGAAGTTTCTAAGATACGATTACAATGTAATATTATGGATAGTCTGCAGCACACAAATAATTACTCATAAGAAAATCATTTTCTAAACTGATCAATAACAATTCTTTGAACATAATAGAACCATTCTGAAGATTTTTTCAATATAACTTTTTAATATGTAATGTTTTAAAAACATTTAATACTTTTGAATTAATTATCCATTCAAATTTGGAAATTCTAAAGTCATCAACAAATATTACCAGATAATTTCACTTTTTCTCAATCGCCAAGAAGAATGCTAAACTCAGATCCACCCGAATCAAATTATTAGCAGAAATAAAGAAGTATTTTTTCAAAAATATTAGCAAATCCCAGTTAAATTAGGATGATTTTAATAATAAAAAAAATATAAGGAACACTAAATTGTACTCACAACTGAATCATAGAACGTACTCATTTTAATATTCATGTGTTTTTCCACGTGTAGCGTAATAAATACGAAATATAGTTCGAAATATTTAAGCAAACCATACTTGTTTTTGAACCCCAATTTTTAAAATACGTAGCCAGTATATTAAAATAACTTTTGTAGTCTTTATATCTGTAATAATTTTTTGACAATGTTGATTTCCCCCTTTTTTTTTTTTTTTTTTTGGTTTTGAATACATGTAACATTTTACATTCGATAAAGATATAAGTTAAAATCTGATATAAACATACTCATTTCAAAATGATTACGTCTGGGTATTCATTTCTAAGTAATTCTTTTTCCTCCGTGTGCCTTGAAATAAAAAGTACATCAGGAGCAAAATAATAACTATAATCAAAAGTATACTAACTATCTGCAACTGAATACTGTTCTCTATCTTAATATTTAGCCGAAATACAATAAAAATGTCCAGCCTATACTCAGTTTAATAGTGTAATAAATATTTCAAAAAACGTTATTTACAACCGAAAACATTGGAAAGAACTCCTTGCCATGAAAAAAATTTTTTTTTTGTTTTTTTTTTTGAAAAAAAGTTGCAATGTAACTTCCTACTTTCACCCGAGGCTCCATTTTTAATACTTCTTTGCCCATTTTTTTTCCTTTAAAAAAAAGAACTTTTCTACTTATAGAGAAGGATAGAAAATGTGTCTAGCTAGCGCTTAAAGCTTGAATTTCGCTCCTTCTTCTACTTTACTACGACTTATTCGAAACTTGACAAAAATCCCGTCTAAAAAAACAAAAGGAGAAAAAAAAAAAGAAGCCTAATAAACAAAAATGTATCTTTAACGGCGAAAGTAAAAACGCAATTCCAAGCGAGTAAACGGCTTTCGAAAAACTGATTTTTATCCGGGCCAGCTGTGGAGATAGATTGAATTGGAGAAGGGGTAGCTACTTCTCTGGGCTTCAATATGTCATTTTATTGAAACTAATGATTCTTCAGTTCGCTACCATTATTTGGTGCCTTGTCCAGAAATTTTATGGCTTTCGTAAATCTTAGGGTTTGGGGTTGCTTACGGTTTGCAGCAATGTTTTTCCTCCCCTTTTCTCTTCTCATGGTAGATTTCTCCTCACCCTCTGTTTATAGTTCATTCCGTTTCTGAAGGTTGGGTCGCGCACAAACCAGATTAAAAAGCTTTTAGTAAGAATAAATTGGCAACCAACCAGACTAACTAGGCCGTGGCAATTTTTCTCTGGTGGGACTTTTTACTTTGTGAATTCCATGGTGAGTCATTTAATACCGAATAATAAACTAAATATCTCATGTATAATAAGTTATTTGGGAAGAATTTATCTTATTTCATTCTCTGAAATTAAATGCGCTTCTAAGTGTTTTAGCATACTTAGCTTAAAAGTGATATTTTAAAGTAATTTTTTGATAAATGTTTTGCTAATGAATAGGAATAAAAAGGGAATTAGCGAGTCGCCAATAAAAGGAAGAAACTAGGCCATTATGTTACAATCCCGGTTGTAATTATTCAAGAGCAATTGGCGTAGCATTGAAATTATTTATCTCTTGAATTGAAGCTGGAGTTATTAATTACTTACTGGATAAAATTTTTAAAAAGTTTTGACATTCCATTGAAATTTTATTAATTTCATATCAGCTGATATAGCTCGCTGTATAATTGAGGTTAAATAAGTAAATTTTAAATTTTTTAGATTAAATAAAGGGACAATCTTAAAGCAAAAATAATGCAAGTATATTTTTGAAAAATCACAATTAAAAGAAGTTTATTGGATGAATGTTCTAACAATAGAAAAGAATAAGATTATTTTTTAAATATTTTAATTATTTATTAGATGCTAAAATAGTAATATAATACGTCATAATACTTCGATAATAAAACTACTTTCAGTGTAGTATGTATTTTTAATAGCTTTAACTTCAGTGCAGATTAAGACATGTAAATAAAAGCTTAAATATTTGCATTGTAAATTTTCTCTTCATCGTGATTACATTGTTTAAAATATAAATAAAGAGTTTGTTTGCATATGAGTAAAAAAAAAAAGCAATCAGTTATTTGTCTTTTATCTTTTCATTTTCCAATGACAAAATATTAAGACATCATCTATTGTTTATTAATTTGCAGGCGATAATAAAATCATACACATACGACCTTCGCGGCGATTTAAAAATAGTGGTAAAATAGTTTGTATTCAATCAACCTGGTAAACAAAAATTGCCTTTCTTATTTGTTTTTTCAAATTTAAAGCTAATATTTTAATTGAATATACTCTGGAGAACACAAAAATGATAACAGAAATTTATAGTGAGTTCTTGATTTTTGTAAAGTGAAGGATATGTTGTGTGAACCAGAATTCACAACTCACACTTATACACAAGTAAAAAAATATATTCAATTACCTTGTCAGACAGGTGGCTTTCCTCTTTCGTTTCATGATAAAATAAAGTTGAAATTTGACTCATGAAAAAGACTTGAGGGCATCACTAAGTTAATTTGCATTTTACGATGTCACATAAGAAATAATACAGAGTAAAATATAATATTTTCGCTAATTTAAATTTCTTTATATTCTACCTCTGTCATTCTTTCAGCAAAGGATAGCTTATCTGACTTAAATTTAGGGAGAGTCTCGTGTAGCGCCTTCTATTCTGTCTAATTTCATGTATTTATATGATATTAAAATATCATATAAATACAAATTATATTATAATTTTTGTTTTCTCGGAAATTTTGTTAAAATGATTTGTTATGAGGATTCTCTCGTTGTTTATACGTATTTGTTTTATTTTATGTGTATTTTTTAATATTTTTTTCGTGTCCATTTGAAAGGGGGTCAAAAGTAGAAAAACGTTTTATCTGCCCAGTTCACAACAAGATACGAGTGTGATGTGGCCTGGAACCGAAAAATCAGCTAAAATACACAAAATCCTTATTAAACGTGTACACGGGGGAGGACAAGGCGCTAAAAAAACAGATACAAAATGCCCAGCCATGGTCACACAGTCCTTATGAAGAAATTGAAAATGATCACATGTTGTCAAATAGCGCACAACATGTTAATGGTATTAATTAAAGTACACTAGCATCTATTTCTGTGTTAATATTGTTATTCGGTATTTTCTCTGTGGCTGAACAAATTGCATTCAGAAAACATTGTCTATTCTGTTACCATCGGTAATGGAACATCACAGCAAATACCTGCTGTTGAAATCGTTCATCATATTCATCGCTAATTTCTCCCATGTTAAAAATGTCCAGATAAGAAATGTAGTTTTAATGACATATGAGAACCACAGTTTAAAAAATAATGTTCATTATATTATGAACTATACTGTTATATTTTGTAGCTTTGTTATTACCTTGAAAATTTCCCCCAATTTCTCTGAATGAAAGCCATGTGCCTTTTTCTACTTCCGTGAGAACAGTTTCAAACTGGTCATTTTTCATAAGTTTCTGAATTTCCGTATCTTTTATCGTCTTCGTCTAATGTCAAAGGACCCGATAAAAACCTAGAACATATTTCCAGACATATACCGAGTGCCCATAATTAAACGATCCTACTTCAAAATTGTCCACAGACGAAACTATTGTTCAGAAAGTTGTAAAATTCTATGTACGACATAAGGAAGGAATGAGAATTTGTTTGAGCGAATAAAAAAAATTAGTTCAAAATTTCGCCACTAGACTGCGCTTTTGAATGAAGGCCACAATTATTACCGGTTTTCTACTTGTATTTTATCGCTTTTTTATCCGCAGGATACGGTAACACAATAACTGATACTCATTAAAAAACACAATCTCTAAAATGAACTGCAAACTTTAATTAAACTTCTTCGATGACTAATTTTCAAAGGATTTACACGAAGGAAGACGAAAATATGCAAATTTTTTCGACGTCACACAGCAACTGTTATAAAAGCAATAAACTTTCACGGGAGATTAGTTTATTTTCAGTGTGCTCGGTATTGCTAATCAGAATGTCATTACGTTTACCAGATCGAGCGTTGTTAATAAAGTTATTCTATCAAAACGATAATTCCGCAATAGTTGCTCTACGGAAATTTCGGACTTTAAAGGGGATGCGAAAAGGTCCATTGACTGCTACAAATCTTCTTTTAATGGTAACCAAATTTGAAGAAATAGGATCATTGAATGTTCGTTCTGGAAGATGAAGAAAACCTGTTTCTGCGGAAGCAATAGAGAAAGTTGCACTTCAGGTGGAAGAGGACAAAGCATCCAACTTGCAGGCTATTACAAGTGTTCGCCGTGAGGCAGAAGCATTGGATCTGCCTCGTTTAACTGTCCAGAAGATCATGCGAAACATCCTCCGTTACTATCCATACAAGCTTCAACTTGTGCAGGAATTGCTTCCACATAATTTCGAGACTCGACATCTGTTCTCACTGCAGTTTCTTGCTCGTTTGGAAGTTGATCCAGAATGAATGGCCTTGGAATATTCTCTGGACGGACGAAGCACACTTTCATTTGGACGGTTCGGTGAATACTCACAACTGCTGAATTTGGGAAGCAGACAATCCGCCTTCCACCTTACAAGTTCCGCTACACTCACCAAAAGTAATGGGGTGGTGTGGGTTTTCCGCGTTTTTTATTCTTGTCCCGTATTTTTTCGAGGAATTAGGTGCTGGAGGTCCAGTAACATGTTCTATCACTGGACAGCGATATGCATCGTTATTACGGAATAAAATTATTCCAGATCTACAAGCAAGTCAGTGCCTTTCACGCATAATTTTTATGCAAGATGGAGCTCCTCCACACATTACACGTTGTGTTAAGGACGTTCTCAAACATCACTTCACAGAAGAACGTGTGATCAGCCATCAGCCGCCAATTTCGTCGTCTGTGACCTCCCCGATCGCCTGACCACAGTCCATGCGACTTTGGCTTTGGGGCCATTTAAAACAGCTGGTAAATTGTGATCAACCAAGAACTTTATCTGATCTCAAAGACAGTATTTCACGACATGTTCTTAACATTTCCCAGAACACACTGCGGTCAACGGTGGAACAAGCTATCTTACGATTTCAAATAGTAGCTGAAAATGATGGTCATCATGTTGAGCATTTATTGTTGTAACAAAATTTGTAAACTGTTATAAATGTATGCTAAGCATTAATGTATGCTAAATATGATCTCCATTAAAAACGCCCTCTAGTGGTGAAATTTTGAACTAATTTTTTTATTCGCTCAAACAAATTCCCATCCCTTCTTTATGTCGTACACAGAATTTTACAACTTTCTGAACAATAGTTTCGTCTGTACACAATTTTGAAGTAGGATCGTTTAATTATGGACATCCGGTATGTTTCCGAATTTCATGACAGTTTGGGAATTTGTAATAGGTACATCTATTTATAATGCGACACTCTTAAAATTAAGGAACATTCTTTAACCGTGCCATTTTTCACATGAACATGTTAAGTTCAATACCTATTTAGCTTTACAGTATTATAAATGAAACATAGAATACATTTTACTCCAGAAAAAAAGGAATTGATTCATACAGAAATGAGAAGTATAATAAAATATGCTTCTCTATGTAGGTTAGTCATATCAGAATTTAAAATTAAAGTTAGAGGGTTTGGTTATCGGAAAAAGTGTTCCCCTATTTTTCCACTTTTACATTGTGCGAAAACAGCCTTAAATACACCTTTTATTTTAGCATCCCAAATTGACGGGAACATATCTCCCATAAAAGTAAAAGTAATATCGACCGATCGAAAGTATTTACGAATTTTTTACCAATTCCAGTTTGATGTGAATTGATGAAAGTAATATGTCTACGTATGCCACTAGAGGTCGATTAATTACATGTTTATAGATTTCTAAGAAAGCTACTTTTGTACTTAATAACAGTTTCTTTTGCACGCCTATACAATCGCACAAAAACAAAAACAAAAAGAATTTCTTATTCAGCTTTGTTACATTCTCAGGAGATCAGAAATTATTTTCAAGTCAGCATGAATTTTCCTCTTAAAATCTTCATATTTCAGTACAAGTAAAGTTTTTTTTTTAAGATATCAAAATTTTCTTTTCACATTGAAGCATATCATACAGGACTAAAGTTATGTTTATTTCTAATGTGAAGGACTCGCCTTAAGCACCAGTTTAAAACTCGCATTAGAAGCACCAATAAAAAGTCATTTTTCCTCTATTTTATGACACAAATTTAAGGATGCTATGAATCTTATAATGTTGTAAAAGCATATTTCACTATCTTTTTCTCATGAACTAATAAAGTCTTTATGTCTGCCAATTTACATGGATGAACTAATGAAGTCTTTATGTCTGCCGATGTATATGTATCTACATGCATTATCAACCAACACATTCTATCCCTGAAGCCTTGATTCTAGCAGTTCGGCTGCATTAACCCCAAATCACCCCCAAAATCTTCCATCTCAACCGGGGTTATTATATGGAGCTCTGAATGTTTATCTGATGGAATGAAATTCATGTTTATATCACTTTCAAAACTATTAGATGTCATGCATTCTCCATCAACTAAAGAATAGATAACAGGTTACAATCACACAGGAAGCACATCACTGTGTTGTATTTGATATATATTGTAGAATCAATATTAGATACTGAACATGCTTCTCGTTTTTAAAATTATTTCATTTAGCTGTTGGAGTTGCACGAAATAACAATCCTCTAAATGATCCATAGGCTCCCTTCAGATCATTGGTTTGGTGAAAAGCATTAAATACTCCGTTTGTTTCAACCCCTATCAAAATCGGGTAGAACAACGCAAATAATAAAGACCTGAGGTCATTGCTTAACCTGTTCATCAATTTTACATCCAAAATAATGTTTACAGATATTTTTGGTTAAATAATTCATGCTTCAACTGCGAGTAGTGTTTATAAACTCGCTGAAAATCCCAAAAATGAACACACTTCTCAAACATTTTAAACATGTCTATTCTTCAGCTTATTAAATGCTACACTAATCAAATATTTATTACAAGTGAATGATAAAAATCCTCATTGTATTATAATATCTGTGGAAAATTATCTTAGCAAGCCCTAGATGCATTATATCACTCACTTCCATTGTCATTTGCTTGTAGAAACAAAACATTTTAAAACTCAATAAAGTAACTGACGTATTTAAACACTTTCATAAATGAGAACAAACCAATTTTTTTAAATATTTTCTACATTCCTGAAGATATAGTTACTTAAATTTGTTAAACTTTCTCAAGAAATTTTTTGTTTTTTGTTTATTAGTGCTATCGTAAAAATTAGAACGTTAATTTTTAAAACTTTCGAATACCTGTCTCTTGCGTTTCTAACTAATCACTTATGATTTTAATTCCTTCAATAGAAATCTCAGAATTATGAAATCTCTATCTTATAAATTAGAGGCTACTTTATTTTTTATGAATATATTCTTTTAAATTCACAAAGATACATGTAACTTTCATGGTAATTTAAAAATAGAATCCGAGATTATCTGTAGAAAACCATACAAAACTGTACGTACTAAAATAATTGCACTTTAAACTTTATTGAGTTAGGTTTCATGTTATAGAAATTCTTGTAATATAAAGAAGAATTGAATTTAATTGCAAAAGGTACTTATTTTAATTTTAATCACTCATATTCTCACCAGATGAGCCACTATCAATTTGACTCTCTCACAATAGTTCTCCTTTAACATTCTTCAGCATTAGCTAACAAATCCTGACAGTTGTCAAAGCATTAACTTACAATTTTTTCTGAGTAACAACAATTTGAAAAGCCTCAAACTACCAGTTTGGGTCATAACTTTTCCGACGAAAATCTTTCATTTTTCGTCATTCGTCTGTGTAGTAGGAACTCCCCAATGCTTGCTAAGCTGCCACTTGATATTCATTTCTCTCCGGGAAGAATTAACTTTCCTGCACCTGCTTTGGTTGTAATAGGTTTATATTTTAATTCTCACGGAACAACAATTTTTTAAAGTAAATTTTAACTTAATATTATTCAGAATTTTCGTACTTTAGAAAGTATCTATTTCTACCTAACACAAAACGTTATACTGAATCAATTAAATTTAGCGTATTTCTTAGGCTGTGAAATTTATACATTTTGTTACCACCACTTTATATATTTCAGCCGCAGTCAAGGACGACACCGGAACTAGAAACCACTCATCTAACTTCTAGACTATAATTGCACCAGTCCCCGTTATTTCATTCACTATTTGGGTAATCAGGATTTGAACTTCTCAGCCATAAATTCCATAACAATGATGACTGAGTTACAGAGTTCCTGTTTTTAAAGAACGTTTTTGGAATCCAGAACTTCACTTAAAATTTCATAATTCATTATGTTTGCCTTATGCTGTGAAAGAATTATATCATTTTACTGAGTAATACAAGATTGAATGAGCTGTTTTTATATGAAAACAGTCTAACCGAAATTCTTACGCATCTTGAAAATGTTTGACTAATTTAAATGTAAATCCATTAAAATCCAATTTTTCATTCAATTTCTTGTCTTAAATCATTTTTTTTTACAAATGATTCTAAATTGCCTCTAAAATAATTTTCTGTTTTAACTTATTTATTTATTTTGATTAATCTTTTTTAGACTAGTTTAGTCAAAGGAATGTAATCAGAAAACTAATTTTAGCAGATTTAGTTACAAATTATTGAATATATATGTGTAGGATTTTCCAGCAAATTATTAAGCAATTAATTTTATTTTCCAATGTACTGTAAAACCAGTTCCTCCGATACTCGATAGATGGCACCACGAATCAGCATCGTATGATAAGCTCATGCAGCACCACCTATTCCAGAACAAAACTCAGTGACCTTTCGTTCTCGTTCTCTATTTCCCCTACTTTTCCGCTTCTCTTCTCCTTCGCATTATCCACGTTGGAAGTAAACTTCGAATGCCATAGTGCGTTCCAGCACCCTTCGCCGTTAAGGAATAAATGAGGCAGCCATCTATTTTGCTCTGATGAACTGATCAATTCGTCATCATCTATTGATAATACTTTTCACTCTTCATCATCTCTTCTAATAAACAAGTAAAGCTACTGCGAGCTTCATCATTGAATTTCTACAAAAACCACATGGAATCTGGTAATGGAATTATCCCCTAGACAGCCCTTTGCATAAGAGCCAATCATCGTAGATTCGGGATGTACAATATCATCACCCCACAGTCGACATATATAATCATATGTTTAAACGAAGCCTGATTTTGAAATTTGCAAGCGAATCTTCTTATAGTGTAATTCGGTTAGTATAAGAATTCCATGTTGCTATTTTCAGTGACCATAATATCATTCAAAGCACTTATAATTTTATCCGTGAAAGAAACTAGACCCTTTTAAAATCGTGTCATTTTCAAAAAATTCGTATATGAGATGGAAGTGAAACAAAAACCAAGACAGGAACACTGTACAAAATGATTAAAACACAATTAAATGAAATAATATCTTTGAAAATACATTGAAGTAATCAATTTTTGGAATAAAAGTCAATTTCCAGTATCTGATTTCGTTGAATAAAGCATTTGTACGACTTTACAAAACGTTTTCCATGTCAATTAAAGGCCTGGATATTAAAGAAGTTATAAGGGCTCGTTAAATCGGATGTAAACGTTCAAATAACCGTAAGTTAGCATTTAAATACCCATAAAGCTGTCCAAAGGAATTGAAATATCACTATGTTTAGAATATAATTTAACAAACTTTTGATTTAGTACTCAAAATAATTAAATGAAATCAAATTAATTAATGAGTATGAATAACTTGTTGGAAAAATATTTAGGAGATAATGAGAGAGATATCCTTTACAAAGGTTTTGAAATTTCATGGAAATTTAAAGCAGCTATTAACCTAATAAAACGAAAACCTTAATTAACTAACATTTTAATAACTTAACATTAAAGCTTTTAATTAAATTTAATTATACGCAGTGCATCCTCACATAACTTTGATGTTCCATTCATAACAAAACGAATTCCTTTTAATAAATTAAATATATATACTTTTTTATTTAACTCAATTTGTTGATACAAGTGGAATGATTTAAGGTATTCCTTTTTAGATTCTGAAGTACATGTTTCTGAAGTTATTTTTTTTTTAAGTGTTGCGAAATTTTGAATCTTGAGGCATAGTGGTTCTATTTAAACAACTGACATCAAGTTTCAACAAAATTATTATTTTACGTCTTCAGTATTGTACATTCAATTGTACATTAAAATATTCATTATGCCTCTTCATTGGCTACCAAAGAAATGTTTAAAATCAAATGGAGAAACTACTTTTAATCATGATAAATACCAATATGGATTAAATAGCAAGAAACTGTTAACTATTTTGATCAGTATTACTAAATTTCAAATCACTGTAGCATCGTTAACATAATTAAACAGGAACATTCTAATATATGTTATCATAAATTATATAATCGCTCAGTATAACCTTCTTATAAAAATTCAAAATTGTTGTAAAAGTAATCACTCATAATACCAACTATTTTTTGTTGCTCGTATATTTCATGACGCTTTATTTCTTCAGAATCGGCAAATAAAAGATTAAAAAAAAAAAAAAAAAGCAATCATCAGTATTCTTTTAAGACGTTATCTCAAAAGCTTTCAACAATTTAAGAAAGAAATCAGTAAACATCTACGTTTGAAGAATTACTCTTTTCATAATATACTGTTTATAAAAATTGCACATTTATATCTGTAATTCTACAGTTTTGAATACCTTGGGATTTTTTTTTAATTGTTTATTTAAAATATTCTTACCGCTTTTAACAATCGAACATTTTGACTGTCATGGTTGAATTTGCTTTGATATTCACTCTTGTTTATTACTAAATAAATTTTATGTGTATTTTAAAAAAATTTCCCTTTTTTTCCAATTTTTTCAACGAATTTTTTTAAAAAATGAAAAATATATGTATAATAGTTATAGGATTGTTCTGGCACTGAAGGGTTATATTAATAGTTTAACCCATCCAGAAGTCTCCAATTTAAAACTGTTGTTACTTGAATGAGGTTCAGATTTAAGATTTCATAATCAGTAATTTGTGTATATAATTATATATATATATATATACATCTATTTAATATGCATACATACATCTATGCTACATACATACATCTATATATATATATATATATATATGCATACATATATACCATACATACATACATACATCTATATATATATATATATATATATGTATGTATAACATAGCTTTCATATTCATTTTTTTCAATTAAAAACAATTACGGATGTCATGATAAAACTAGACCATGCTTCACAAAATGCTTAATTTATTTATAAGGTATTTAATGAGATACACTTTATCAAAAATATATTACGTACGTCTGTCAGAGAGTTATTTGAACTACTTCGTAAAACTTTTCAGTCAAAGGCTACTTTGATTTAACTGAGTGGCAACATTTCAGATATTTACGTTTATCGTGTAACGAAACGGCTTTCACAAGGGTATTTTAGTTTTTCTGATAATCAGTTGCAAACATGTCTCGACAGCAGCAAGTGACGTCCAAATTGGAATTCGTGCAGTGATTCGTTTTTTTATGGAGGAAAAAGATGTAATTGCTCTGAAATTTATCGGCAGTTGCAAGAAGTGCATGGCGAAAATGCTATGTCACGTCTAGCTATCCCGAAATGGTGCAATAGGCTTAAGAAATGGCGTGCATATTGACGACGCTGAGAGGTTAGGAAGACCACCAACTGCGACAAACTCTGAAATCACTGCTCGCATGTAGCAAAACAAACGTGTGGACTTCTAATAAATTTTAGATGGGAAATGTGGGATCAATCGCCTTATAGCCCAGACTTCTCAGACTCGATCAGCTAAGCAGGGGTGGCCAACCTTTAACGTGCCATGTGCAATTTTTCAACCGATGAGTTCAGATGTGCCATATAACTCGAGTACTTTTTATACTGTTTTGTGTTGCTAAGGATTGGTAAACAAAGATAAGGATAGATTCTGCTTCATTTAGGGGAATCAAAGGAATAACTTAATCATACGGTTAAACTAATTAATTCCCGTTTAATGAAGCACCAATCTACACTAGTCAGGAATGATCTCCAGTGCGAGAGGGTGGTCGCTTCATGATGGCGCTATAGCTGCAAGAGAGTCTCGTTTCGTGATTATACCTCTGTATTACAGTTATTGGCACTGAGAACAGATAATCTGGGAACTAGAATTTGACTCTTCTCTCTACTTGCTAAAGGGAATCCTGGTTCTAGCGTATGTTTATAACCTTTTTAACGGAAGTATGTTTATTGACATAATTACCTTTTTAATGATTTAAATTTTATATATAAAACAATATATATTACAGCACATAAACATTACTTATCATTAATGAAACTCTCGAGCCTGATTGAATTTAACTAGTCTTTTAATGTTTGGTGTTAAATTGGTTCCTGAGATCAACAGATAATTCTTTAAATTCAAATCCTTAATTCGTGACTATATTTGGTTTTTAATCAATTTTATTGATGAAAATGCTTAATAACATATATATGTCGTTCCAAAGCTTCATGTTTATTACAGCACATTTTTTTGAAAATTTTCTTAGTTCTGGTTAATATTCGTATGGTAATGAACTCCAGAAATTAATTACGTCCGAAGAATTTCGAACTAGAAAAAGCTCATCAAATTTTATTTTTAAGAAAGCATTTGTTTTTAAATCAATCAGTTCCGCTGGTATATTACTAGGCATCTGCATTATGTTTTGTTGACTTAATGAAAATTGATTTTTAAAGGAGAGAATGCAGTTTTCTTTTTTTGCAAAATAATGAAAACGACTTTCAAATATTCCTTATAATATCTTGATATTCTGCATTATATTTGATCAAGTTGCTATTATTCGACATCACGATGGCTCATTCAGAACTGACTGAAGAGCCACCTCTAATCTTCCAATGCACCACGGTTTGGCCACCCATGAGTTAAAGCAAATCGGGAAAAATTAATAAGAAGTAATAAGCTTTATATTTTTCTGTTATAAGCTAGTGAAATACCTGGCATTGGGCAAAAGTTAATTTTTTTAGTATAATTCAATATTTTCGGCGATTAAAACTCAATTCCCAGAAATTAAATTAAATTATTTCATTAAATTTAGTGTCAAATGCATTATTTTATGAAAAAAAATAATGCACTTAAGTTTTTAAAAATATTTACCTTAAGACATATCCAGTTCTTTCGCAAATCTAATGTTAAGCAAATGTTTTGTGTGTGCATGCAATGTAATTCACTTTAATTAAGAAAAGTATAAATCAATTGTAAAACTATAAAAGAGTAATATAAATTCAGTTTAGACTCCAAAAATTTAAATGTATATCAGGTAATCTCCATCATGGAGTTTACTGTTTCGAATGTTTCTCATTTCTTCTTTTTAGAGAAGGCTCCATAGAGAGGTTCTTAATCAAAGGGACCTATGGAATTGCTCCTTAAACAGGGGTGTTCCTTATTCGGAGGTATCCCGTATAAGAGAAACTACTGATTTGTTATAGATGCTACATGAAAGATTTCCTTTCTTGAGCGGTCAATTTCATCAAAGATCAAATAAGCCGACGTGATTTAAGATGGTTTGTCATTAAGACGGACCTCGTAATTTTGAGCCTCAGTCAAGTGAAAAGGATGACACCTGAGATGGCACCTCTTTCTCCTAACTTACACACAACTTTAACGGGAATAAACTGGGCCTCGACAGATTTAACGTGCATCAGCCCTAGCTACATGGCGGGTTTTAAGTGGTATCAAGGCTTGATCCCACGGCAGAACGAAGAGCGCCGACCTCGAGTCCGCGACCATGACTACTAGTCTACCATGGCAAATTAATTTATTATTCACGATAAAGAATAACACCAGTAAAAAGTGAGTTTTTTGAACATGGATTTTCTTTTGAACTTCACACTTTGCGTAACATAATTTTTTTTATACCTTATACTTTAAGATCAAAAAAAGGAACGTTGAGTCAAATTGAATTTATTCAACAATTAGTAATAATTTATTTTAGTATTTGACATTTATTAAATTTATCATCTATAATTAACAAAAGAGAGTTTAAGCAAAGACCCCTTCACCTTGGTGACAGATTTGATGACCATTTGTTGACTTGGTGAGAAACTGGGCTTAAAATTTTATTCCTTAAATAATTAGTTTTAATCAGTTAATTTTTATTAATTATACTCAAATTATCGTATTGTCATCTAAAAAAATCATTTATAGAAAATTTCAGCTCAGTTAGGCTATTTAAAATGTGAGAAAAAAATCTTTTCAAGTTTTAACCCAAACATGCAGTGTGAGTAGAAGAAAACCCATTAATAAGGAAAGTTATTCAGAAGTGCCTATTTTTCAACATAAATATCGAATACTTGATATTACTTGATGTATTTCTCTTATTTGAAAATTGAATTTTCTTTGTCAAAGCACTAAAATAATACAACAAATAATTTCTTTCACCATCTTAAACAGAACTTATTCCGTGTGTTTGTTTATTTTCTGAAAGAACTACAGCTATAAAAAAAACCATCTATCATTATTATCTAGTATTCTCTAAATAAGCAAAAGAAAATTTGAGACACCATCTTTCGAAGCTAGAAATATAAATATATCGATGTAAGTAGGTTTGAAAAGTTGCAGTCAAATATAATAGCATTACAGAAGAATACTCGAAATGCTTTTAAAACCACCAAATGTTATTCCCATCAATTCCGATTCTTTTCTTTTCATTTCCAAAGTAAATAGATAAAAAAGGACAATTATTGTTTTCTGGAAATGGATTATATTTCTTCTACTGGGCGTGATAAAATGCAAAGAATAATATTTATGTATATATAAAAGGACTGTCTTTTTCAGAAATAAAGGAAAAAGAATTTGCTGTATTATATTTCGGAATGTATTTCTTTCTTGGGTATATTGATTGGGTATTTCTTTTTTCAAATGAAAAAATAAGATTTTTTTTGTCCCGAATTGAAAATATATGTTTTTATAAGAATTTTATTCGTTTTTAAGTCCTTGTCTATCCTTTAAAGATGCGGAATTTTATTACGTTATCTGAGATATTTTATTATTTTATTGCTTTAATAAATAGTTATATTTCCCCCCCGTCTATTGAAAGTACTGCATTCAATATAGTTATATGCTCCCTTTAAATTAATATAATCATTATCTTGTTCTTTCTGATTTCATTACTATTAAATCCATTTGAAATCGATTGTTTCAAGAAAATAACGACATTTTGGAATTAAATAACAATGATAATAATAATAATAATTCAGATATTTACATAAATTGTAAGTGGCTTACGGAATTTTGATATATTTTGGTATTATGCAAATTGAATGTTTGATTGAACTAATAATGTATGGTATAAGTAAACTAATATTAATAATAGAAGTAATTAATATATAACTAATTACCATGTATTTCCACAGATAAGATGAGGTATAAATTTTTGTCAAAGTCCTCTAGTTTTAGGAAAAATCTCTCCCATAAAACGACCCTCAAACTATCAATGGCCTATGTGAATTTAGTTTAGATCCTCGATCATCATCTGGAACAAATTTTATTTTCTTGCATCTGGCAACACTACCTATTGTCGCACGCCCCGATTCACGATCTCACATGTATTTCTAACAAATCTTTCAAAAAGTGCGGGATTTGTAGTCCCATGAATGGCGCTGAGGATGAAATGCAAATCGACTTGCTAGGTACAAAATGGGACCTATACGATGATCTCTCAACAGTGTAAGTGAGGATGTACTTGAGGAACTTTATTTGCCTTATATGATGAATGTCAGATTTTTTTTTTTTTTTTTTTTTTTGGATTTTAAATACACACAACACACATTGAAGAGTGGTTAATTTTACAATGGTTTTAGTTTAACATAAATTTTAATTTAATTTTTTGTTTCTATCCTATAAGATGATTACGAATTTGGGGGATCTTTCTTAATATTTCAGCTATGGTTTTACCTGCTGAAATGTACGGTAATTATAAAAGGAGAAATAAAAATTTTATAATGTCGTTATCTTGTTCTTTTTGATATTATTACTATTAGCTTATTTAAAGTAGATTATTACTCAAAAAATATTAAGACATTTCTTAACTGGCGCCTTAACTTTTCCTGACGATGATACTTTCTTAGCCTTCTTTGGATCAGACTCACTAAAAGCCATCTATTGTTTCAATTATTGATTGACTTCCGGTTTATACCGAAGAATACATGTCTCATCGACGGTGACAACTGATGCAAAATGACGCCGACAACTCTTCGCTGCACCAATCAAATTTTGATATGTCAGCAAATGCCTTACAAATCAATATTTGATTGGAGAACTAACCTATGAATTAGTGTCAAATATTTTATGGTTCCATTTAACAGATTGTAGCGCATAATGTTAACAGCAACTTACCTTTCCAACTCCAGTTTTCACCAAAAAACCTTTAATTTTTTAACCATCCTCGTATGGTATGCAATTATGTATTTTTTTTTAAGAAAAGTTCTTATAAAAATTAAAAGTTGACTACAGTGAGACATTTGAATTTATGGGTTTATCAAGAAGCACGAGACAGATATTAGCTGTGTGAGAGTGAGTGATGGTGCAGCTTAATGGCAAAAGAGCCAGATATGTGTGTGCTGCGCCAAACGAGGTATACTGTGATTTAGACATTTGAAAAATGCAAAAAAGAAAGAAAATGGGTTTACAAGAAAGATGATAGAAAATAAAGAAGGGTCGCTTGGTTATCCTTGGGGTGCATCCCTCGTATTAGCCACAGAGAGTAAACCCAGTGAGAAAGAAAAAGACCATTAGGATGCTTCGGCGTCATGATTCCGTAGTATTTTAGAGATAATAAGCCCTCGAAAATGATATCAGTTTTGCAAACTCATGACTGTATATGTTTGTAACCATGACATCACACGAATTGAGTCCATTGGTTATTGTATCCTGCGACGCATTTAAGGCTGTCACTAGAGATTAAAATACTGGTAAAGCGGTAACCCAATTTCAGCTTCAAATAATTAAGATAAATTTTACTTTGTTTTTATCAGTAATTCGGTAAATCGGGTGCACAACTATAACACACTCTTTTCAACTTATACACTGGGATGTGAAAACTACATTGAACAATAGAGCATATCTATTCACTATGTTATTCATGAAAGAGAAGGTTAACTTACAGGACAAACCAATACAACATGAACGATTCTGGCACACACAAAATATCAATAAAATAGTTAAAAAGAACTGGAGTATTTCCAACAGGAAAATATAGGGTTGTAGCATGTCATTGAGCTTGCGTTTTAATGCCAGTTATGGCGAGGGGTCGTTTTGGGTATAGTAAAAAAAAATATTCATTAGTATAAGAGTATTTAATTTCATGAGATAAGTTACACACGGTCAATAATTACATATTTAATTACAAAAAATATATAAAAAAATAAATGGATGGAGTGTCACGATATGTTCAATTCTTGGCTTTCACTGAAGTGTTCCTCCTTGCTTTGCCTGGTCGCTAGAGATTTCAACTGCTGCTTGGAGCAGACAATATACAGTTATATAATAAGGGTGGTTATATGGTGTAAATACATATCGAACAATGTTCAATTGGTTAATGATTATTAAAACAACATGTATAAAGTTCAAAAAGAGGTTTTTCTACAGCAGGATTAATTTGTTTAAGAATTAGATCTTTTTTAGGAGATCAAAGTGTTGATCATATTCATATTTTTAATATTTTACTTTTCTTAAACATGTTGGTCTATAGATCTCATATCTAATTATACATTTCATAAATGTTTTCCTCGTGAAAAGTTATTCATGCATATTACTTTCTCTTCGTTGCAAAGTTTTTGAATTTTATTTTTATTATTTATGCTCAGAAAACTGTTTTCATATACTTCTGTCACAATACACAAGAAGAAAATACAAAGACTATTTATAATGAATTTTTAATTTATATCTACGGCTGAAAGAATTCCCAGAATTTTAACGGTAAATCGCTTTCTTTTGAAAATTTTATATAATTATCAGGAATAGAAAATATTAGTAAATTTGCAGTCACTATTTACCGGGTTAGATTTAGGCTAGACTTTGCTCTTTTATTCGTTATTCATTCAGCAAAAGATAATATTAATTGCTTAAAAGTACTATACCTAATTTCATTATATATTCATTCGTGAATTTGAACTAATAAATTATTAATATACAAAGGATTTTTCCTTAAAATTTATAGAAAATTCATTTTATTATGTTTTAATCTTATTTTTCCCAAATTTGCTGAATGGTTTCTGTCAGAGAAATAATTAATGACAAAAGTAATGATCATTTTACCCTGAAAATGTGCTTATTGTGGAATATACAAAGTGATATCAATTGCATTTTTTGATTGAATTTTTTTAAACAACTATGTATGCTTGTTATTAATATCTGCAAGCATTTAAGGAATCATATAAGCCAATAAAAATTGATTATTTATATGGCTACGTCGCCTTAAATAGACACATTTAGCAAAAATATTTTTTTTAATCATGCAAGTACTTCTAGTGCTATTACTTATGTATTAAGTACGTATTTAAGTTTTTGAAGTAAAATTTCACACATTTTTTGCCATTTTAAACAGAAAAACTGAAGCAAAGTGTTTTCTAGCCATGAACAAAAATAAATAAAATTTATGAACTATACTTGATCCGGATTCCGGGACATTTAAAAGTTTATAGGGATGAACAGGTGGATAAACTCGAAAGATAGATAATGTAATTTAATGTTTACATGGAATAGACTGTCCCAGAAGACATGGAATCCTAATATATTTTCGAAACAGAATGAAAAAATCACAATGAGAAATTCTACTCCGGAAAATATTTAGATATATTAGGAAACACCCCGAACATGAATAGAGTCGGATTCCATTAACTGGCGGTAGTCGGGGCCCATGATTACTAAACCGTGAATTAAGTGAACCGCGAGTCACAATATTAGAATAAATTGAGGGATCATATAAATTCCGACATCGAAATGAATTTCCTGCGTTACGTTTACACTCTTTCGATGTTACTTTTTGATTAAAACGGAAAAGTAGCTTTCTCAAGAAAAAAAAAATCTTCGTAACTCTTAAAATTTGACCAATAAGAAATGGTTGAAAGTACAACTAATCTCGCAGATCACGAGATCTTGAAAATAAGAACTCACAAAAAAATCCAAACTGGAACATTTCACTTTCGAAGAATGATAATTTATATTCAATTCAAAGCTTCAAATCAATAAATAAATAAGTAAAGAAAATATTAAAATAGATAACTCTTTCTTATCCCTAAACTTTACAAGGACACGTCTCAAAGGCAGTCTTTTGTCCATCTCCGCATAGTCTGATTTTTATCTTCTTTCCTTTATGACGAAAGTTACCATCTACATTTTACGGTCAGGGAACTCAATACTTCGTCATTACTCCCTCTTTCCTTAGACATTCAGAGGCAATATTTTTTTCCAGCTCCTTTTGTTTTCATTTCCTCTTATTCACATTATTTTGGTGCTTTTTTGTATTGAGATAGTGTATTGATTTTTTGTATTGAAATAAGAAATTCTTTTAGATTTTAACTGTTTTAGTTTGACACTTTAGTAGGATAAGAGATCATCCAATCAAAAAGGGTTATGGTATTTGTGTGGGCCTGATATATATATATATATGAATGTATCTGGGAGCTTTAAAAATATCGAGGAGGAAAAAAATCAAAAAAGGCAAGCAATATTTTTCATTTTTTCTGCTTTAAATATCGAATGTAAATCTTCATACTATTAAACTTAAAACAATTGTTTCATGCCAAGTATCTTTTTAAATGAAGAATTGTTATAAAACACTTAATCATATAAATAAATAATTAGATTAATAATACTGCTATTTTAATTTAAGTTTTATTTTGGTACAATTATTTAAAAATAAATGCGATAAACATAGACTGAAACGAAAACGAAATATTGATTTATGGCTCTATCCAAACTTTGCTTTATTCTTTAAAATAGTTAATTTTATTTAATAAATTTGTAATGATTTTCGCATTAAAGCTGCGAATTTATAATTGATTATTTAAGGGGTGTCAGGAGCCTTAAAACTTTCAAAAAATCAATTTTTTGAAAATAATATTTTTATGTATTATGGATTATTCTGTATAATATGACATCAACCATTTTTTGATATTTCTGTCGGTTTAAAAGATATAGCCATTCAAAGTGAAGTCACTTTGAATCGCCAAGTGTAGTCACAGAGTCAAAAGTGTAGATTACGTTTAGATTCGCAGATTGATTGTCACTTATAGCCATGGACTGTTAAAATTAAGTTTTTTTTTATAATAATTATAAATATTTTCTTCTATTAATAACTAAAATAAATTTAAAATTATTAAAATTTTTAGCTTTTGCTCGAATTTGTTTTCCCTTCTTTTTACATTTTTGACAAGATAGATTAGATTGTGTTATATATAAATGATGGTAGTTATGTACCTTTAAAAAGTTATTTTTTGTAATTTAAACCTAAATTTAAGTCAATAATACTGTTACATTTTGTGAATATGTGTATAATTTAAAACACCAAAATTTTCGAAACTGCAACAGGCTTTATTTATGACATTTGTGGCCAACACAGTGAATTAAATTAAATTAATAATACATACTTATAATGTGTATTTGTAAAATAATGATTTAATTAGTATATGAGAGATCTTTTATGTCATCTATTATAGTGGTTATGAAATTATTCAAATTTCTAACTTTAAATTCACTTTTCTCAAAACATGCTTTTTCCAAATTTCATTTAAAACGTATGAAATACTAATCATTAGAAATGAATAAAAATTCCTACATGTCTTCTAATTATTGTTCTCTAGAACCTAAACCTAAATTAGAAGTACTAGAACAAAAAGCACTTTTTGAAAAAAAATTTAATTTTCAAAAATTTCAAAAATTTACGATTTTTAAATTTTTAACCCCTTTTTTTTAAAAAAACAATTAATATTTTTTTTGAAAATAAAATAGGTTAAGCACCTGAAAGCAAATACTAAGTGTAATATTAATAGAAGGAATCAAATATTAATATAAGAAGAAAAAAAAATTCAAGGTTTCAAAATACAGTCATTAACTTTTTTTAAAAAAATAAATTTTTATATTTAACTATCAAATTGCACTTTTGAAATCATTTTAAACACTAAAAAATAATTTCATCTAATTGAGGTGATTTTTATGCATAATACAGAGGTTTTAAAAAAAGGCATTTCAGACACCTCTTAAGGACTCTTTTAAGGGTCCTGACACCTCTTAATAACGAATACGCAACACTGCAGAATATTGGAAATTACTAGGCATTATATCTGACTCAACCCCAAGGTCTTCTAAATCGATTTATACCAATTTAAATCCACATAGATCTGCAACAGAGGATGGTTATAATAACTGTTTCCCCTTAGAAAATATTTTGCAGTTCTCATCCTTAATCTCTCCTCTCAATTGTGTTACGCCGTTATACACTAAACTATAAAATTCAATTCCCTTCAGCACTTGCATATTTGTATAAACAGCTCAATACTTTTATGCAAAATCAACAGACAAAATTTTAGATTAAGATTTATAAGACATAAGACTAAAAGTAAGAGGGTACTCTCTTCTACAACAACGTTAGAAGTTAAAACCCCTTACTTAACCAGCCAGAAAAGATGTCTTTTCAGCCTGGTTGGCAGGAGCGCTTTCTTCGAACTCCCTGGACCAGGATTCGGAACAATTCTGCCGCATCAAGGTCAACAACTCTCTGCCCCTCCTCGTAGTCGGAAAACCACAACCCGCCGAAGTGGTGACTCAGGACTTGAACACTAGATGTCAGCACAGCCTATCCCTACTGATTGCATATGCCCCTGACGCAAAAACTCTTACCTCTGAACGTCTAACTAAGACAAACGCACACAAAGGACGACAAGTGATATTCCGGCTCTTGCGCATTTGTCGAAGAAACCCGTCACTCAACACGAGACAGCCGATGACTCTAATGGAAACACTGTCCCAAATAAACATTCAATTCAACAGAGAGGGGATGTATATCAATTGCAGTCTTACGTAAAAAAAGCAACCATCTGTATAAACCAATGTATCTCTTCCTATCATCACGATGATACTGAAAGGGGAGTATGTGGCGACTCTCTTCTACAATAACGTTAGAAGTCAAAAATCCTTTCTTAACCAGACAGAAAAGATGTCTTTTCAGCCTGGTTGGTAGGAGCTCATTCTTCGGACCCACTGGACCAGGGTTAGTAACAACGCTGCCGAATCAAGATCAACTCCCCCCCCCCCCTTGACGTCGGAAAACCACCGAACGCCGAAAGGGAATCTTAATACATCATGTACTTGGCCATTTGACAATATTTCGAGTCTTTAAAGACAGTCATCATTTCACAGGTTTAATATGACGCTATAGGGACAACAATAATGATACGAGAAAGCCGTCTGAAATCCATCATATATAAGCGTAATTCTTATATGTGATGGATTTCAGACGGCTTTACCCCACAGCTAACGATCGGAGTAAAAGTGCCTAGTAACAGAATCGGAAGAGAATTTCGGTCTCATCCAGTTATCTAAGGTGAGCAAAAGACACATGTTTGTGAATTCTCAAATACCCAATCCAAATTTGCCTCCTTAACAGTCAAGGTTAACAGAGATGTCGCCGAGAAAAAGGAACTAGTCTCTGAACACTAAATAACAGTATATCCTAGTCTACAGCGACTAGCTATTTCACCCAATGCAAAACTTAACTCAGTGAATCGACCTTAAGACACATCACTCAAAACCATGTCTAGTCATATGAATGACGCTAGAGATGGATCTTCCTTCTCTCTTAGAGACTACTTATGACGTCAACGCTCGGAAAACGTTACAAAAGAGCCTCAATACAACAAGATATATATATAGGTTACAGAAATGCTAGAAAAAACAATCATTCCTAAATAACATTTCAGAAAGTCTTTTTTCCTTTTTTTTTTTTTTTTTTTTTTGTTAAAAACGATTTTTATTTTTAGGAAGGGGGAAAGTGTGGTGACTAGCTCTCACAAGAGACACAACTGACAACGACAGGTATAAAAACGTCTTTTAAATGGCCTAGTAGGAAACTCACTTATGGAGCAATTGTACAAAGAGTAGCAATAGGAACATGTCTGCAGAATGCCTAGTCAAATCTCTTCAGTATCACCAAAATCAACGATCTAAGAGTCTTTCATTGAATTTGGGCGACGGAAGAGCTAATTTAACTTTGATAAGCTAAAGTTAAATAAAGTAAATATTTTTAATATTGTTAAACCTTATAGAGATCTATGAACTAAATATTAAATGGAATGGTTGGTCTTATTAACGTCGCTCTAGAAGCAGCACGAGGGCTATTGGAGACGGACCTCGCAATTTTGAACCTCGGTCAAATGACGAGGAGGACGTCTGAATTGGTACCCCTCTCTTCTAACTTCCTCGCCATGTCAACGGGAGGATTTTGTGCCCCGACAGATTTAACGTGTATCAGCCTCGGCTACATAGAGGCATTAAAGCTCGAACCTACGACTCGTTGAAAACCACCGGCCGCGAGTCCGCTGCCATGATTACTAGGCTACTGCGGCCACAAATATTAAATGGAAAAATCATTCAGAGAGCGTTAAACTTTAATTTAATTTAAAAAAAAACAATGAGTTTTTTTTATCATTTCTTTAAGTGCTAAAATTTTATTTAATATTTTTTTTAATTACTAAAAACCAATTATGCCCTCTAAATTAACATTCAGAATTCTAAAATATATTCAGAATTTGAACAAGGTATTTGCTTTTCTTGATATTAATTGCCTCTGTGGAGTCTGGACCTCGGAAGTACGCTTACTTTTCGCTAATTAATATTCATTTTGGAAAACTCTATTTTTTCGAGAGCTTAACCGGGAAAAAAATTTTTAGCACACGTTAAAACGAAATTATCAAAGCCAATTTTAATATTTTATTATTAGTTTCATCAAGATGAAAATAAGATAAAAGTTAATGAAAATATTAATTATTATTTAAATAACAAGAAGTTTTACATCAGAAGTACTGGATGTACAGTTATAATAAAAATCTTGGATCATTCTTAAAATATCGTATAAATTATGCTTTTTGTTACCGGCACGTAATCAGGAATTAATTGGATTCAAATTAACTAGAAATCAAAATATTAAAGGTTTTATTTTAAGTTCATTTCACTAATTTAAATTGATTACTTTTAACCACTTATTTTAAATTAAACGTTTGAAATTATCTAAAGCATTTATATCAGAACACATTGTTGATGTTTGCGATTCCATAGAAGCTTTGATCATTACTGGTACCAAACAGAATTAGCAATGCAACAACTCTTTGGAGATATAACATATAATACATTAGAGAAAGGCTATCTACTACAGTTTATACTTACCTTTTGTGCAACATTAAATATTACATAATAACAACAATGATATAACTGTGTATTATATATTATGAATACAATGTATTTAGTGACAGAGAGCTTTTCGACATACAATATAATTGCCCGATATGCCTAATTTCTAACAATTTCAAAATAATTCTTTATTCTGCCTTTATTGTGCTATATAGCACAATAAAGGCAGAATCTTTCGTCATTTTAAATCGATTTTCGGTTTCAATACTTTATTACAAAGAAAAGGATGATAAATTAGAAGTCCTTTGCAGGGGGGGTATGCATGCGTTGTGAAGTAAGCATCCTGCATTACACACTGAGTTGCTTTCCTGTTTTCAGACAAGCGTCCTGCTCTGCACACTGAACTGCCTTCTCTGCTGTCAGGTAACCGCGGAGCATCGAAATTAATGCAGAGGGAAATGAATATTTCATCTAAATTTGTAGATAAAGGTACTATCTGCTCATCTATTATCACATCTCATTAAAAGTTGCTAGTGTTATATACTCTGACATCTTTATTACGAAGATAGCATATCACACGCAACAATCTAGTATTATAATGAACTGCAGACATATCTCTCTGCCAACGTAAATAGTTCGAGTATATTCTGATGAGAGCGAATAGTAGAACGTAAATATGGATAATATTGTATTAACATAGAAATTCTTGTGGAGTTTAATAAGACGTTCATTAAAAGAATCATAGAGAATTTATTTCTGATAAAAACAGGCGGGATATATATTTTAAAGCAGTTTACACATATAACATATTAAATTACTTCATAAATGCAACCGATTCAAAACACTATCATTTAATAAAAAGTTTACATTCAATAAAGTTTAAGTAATATGAAGATGAAATAAATTTCTTAACTGTTTCACATATAGTGGTGAAACGCTATTCCAAGAGTTTCTAATTAAATTTAATAAATAATTTTCGTAGAAATATTTAAAGTATAATTTAAAACAGCTAAGGCAAAGACAATTATTACTTTCTCATATTTCTTTAATGTTCTTCTGAAGTTCGTCCAAATAATATTTCTAGGCAGTTCTAAAGACCCAATTTCTAAACCCCGTCCCAATAAATCATCCAAACAGAAAATATAAATGCTTACTAAGTATTATCCAAGTACGACAACTCCTCGAATGAAATTACTGTTGCTTAGTTCTTCAACTTATTTGCCTTTTAATTGCTGCTTAAGGTCATGCGTGCGTAATGTTAAAAATGGGATTCGAAGTTCGGAAACCTTTTTCCAATAACAAAACGCTCGAATATTATTTTTTATTTTTTGTCTTCATTATCTTTTAGAGAACAGCTTCAAGATTCAACGGATTCAAATCTTGTTCCTCGTAATGCAGATTTCCCCTTATGAAACAAATAGAAGTTGCTTGGCGCAAGATCCGACGAATAAGGCGGATAGTCTAACACTGGGATGTTGTAATTGGTTAGAAATCTCTTGACAGACATTGCGAAATGACTTGTTCTTCCTCAATTCGGGTTATTTTTTCTTTATCCTTTCACGGATTCCAGCCTGAACGTGAAAGTAGTAACGTTGAGTAATAGTTTGACCTTCAGGAACCCAGTGAAGGCACACAATCCCATGAATATTGCAAAAAACAATCATCGTTGCTTTGAATTTTGATTTGCTCATTCGAGCTTTTTTGACTCTCAATGAAGATGGGCTCTTCTAGGCTTGAACTGGTACTTCATTTTAGGACCACAAGTAAAAAAAACCACGATTCGTCACACGCTATTATTCTTTTCAAAAAGTTTGGGTCATTTTCAATGGTATTTAAAGTGTCAGTACAAACATTTTTTCTATTTTCTTGTTGTTCAAACGTGAGAATTTTTGGCACACACTTTTTGCATGATAAAATTGTTATGTAAAATTTGCGGTACAGATTCTTTGTCTACTCCTACAGTATCAGCAATCGCACGAATACTCAACAGACGTTCAGTTCGAACAAGATAACCAATTTTTTTCAATGTTGTCATCCGTTTCTGACCAGGAAGGGTAACACGGGCGTGAATACTCGTCAACATCTTCACAACCATCTTGTAAACCCTTAAACCACTCAAAAAACACACCCACAATAAACATTAATTGCCATATAAATCTTTTTATAAAGTATATAAGTTTCAGTATTGATTTTTCCAAGTTTCATACGAAATTTCACAATGATTCGTTGATCAGTTATCATTTTTCCGGCGAAACAAAACAGAAAAATAGCTCTAATGCAAACAAAGGCTATGGCTATACGGATTTGTTTACAGAAGCGAGAGAGCACTGCATTCGAAAGAAACAGCTTCGCGCTATACAGTTGTCGGCTGCTGGCGTTTGGCGCATGTTCTTCTTCTGTAGCTGCTTCAGTCTCGTTATATAATATCCACACCTCGTATATAACATACTTCCCAATTCTGTTCTAATTAACCATTGATATAGGAGTAGATGCAGTCACTTGTCCAATTACTTTATTCCTGTCGTGAGTATTTTATTCATATTGGAATCAAAATATGGAACAAACAGAGCAGAGCTTCGCGGTCTAAAGCATAGCTAGAAGATACGAATCAGAGTAAAAGTGAAAAGAGAGTAAAAGTGAAAAAAGAGTAAAAAAAAATAACCAACGGCTAGCGTCTGCTTTTTTCGCCAAAAAATGGGTAAGTCCAGGAATTCTGTCAACGAAGCAATTAGTAGAATCTTGAGATATTGGTACCACGCATCCGGATTTGCAAAGCGAAGGTGACAATTGCAGTTAAAAAGCGCATGAAAGTTATTAGGTAAATTTAGTTTGGTGTAAAAAAAATAGAATGTGTGTGTGTGTGTTAAAGAAGAGATATAAAGTTAAAAAGAAAAACATAAAGCAAGTTCATCACACATACATAAATACGAGTATATGTCAAATTTGATTTCATATTAAAACTATCAAATGACATGCATGACCTACATCACAACAATTTCAAGAAAATAATTAATCATTTTGTATTTCTTAATAATGTAAAATATTAATATTTAAAAAGATTTAGTATCCAATTAACTGTAACTAATTGGATACTAAATCGCAGTTTAGAAGCCAATTAGCTATTTTTGTTCCTCGGGAAAAGAATAAAAACAAGTAAATCGACAAAAATGTTGCAAAAGTTTTTTCTCCCCGTCTTGAGGATGCCAAGTTTTTAAGACACAGCATTCAGTGAAACCAAAAATTACAAAAGTAATTGTTAAGCATTAGTATTCATTTTCATACTTATACTTAGTTTAAAAAGATTTTTCGTTTCAATTCAGCTGTTACTTCTCAAGTAATTTTCTTTTAAATACTTTGTAAAAATACATTTGCGCCATGCTTTTACATGGTAAAAATAAAAATTAAAAAGTTATTTCCCTAAAGTTTAATGTGTTTAATGAGCCAATATTGTAAACCTACTTCTTAAAAATGCAGATACGTAACAATAAAAAAGTGTAATGTATGCTACATTATCTATTTATTAATACAGAAAAATTATGATTAATTCTTTAATGTGATTATTAATAAACGGGAATGTGTAATGTTTATGCAGGACAATTTAATTACATTGCAGAAATTGTAATAACTAAATATTTTATTACTATTGATTTCAGCGAATAAGAATAATATGTGACTTAAAACGAAATGTCTTTTTTATAATTAAAAATCTTATTTTGTGAAACCTTTCGAAAGTTAGAAAAGAAATAAACAGTTAAGTGAGTTTTTTCAGGATAGTAAAATAAAAATAATAAGTCTTATGACTAGTAATAAAAATATATTTAGAATGAATGAACAAAAAAGTCTGCGTGATAAGTTTTTAATGTTTTAACAGCTCTTTGAAACTGATAATATCACGCATTTAATGTATACCTTGTGCTTCATTTTGTTTACAAGTAGTCGCAGTAGCCTGTGGTCATGATCACAGATTCTGTGTCGGCATGGATTTCGTCGAGTCGTAGGTTCAAGCCCTGATGCAATTAAAAGCCTACCTGAAAGCGGAATTAATGAACAATAAATCTGGTTGAGGTTCCTAGTCATTCTGATGGAGTGAAGTAGAAATTTGGAGATGAACGTGCTATCTGAGGTATTTTCTTCGTCACTTGACCAAGACTCAAAATTACGAGGTCCGTCTCCAATAGCCCTCGTATAATTTCTCATTGTGACACTAATGAACAATCGCTCCTACACTCACTCACCCTCACTTTAATTTCAAGATTAATTGTAAATTAAATTTTTACTAGAATATGTAGGAGAGAGAGAGTTAATAATTTTTTCATGAATATAGTTGTATCAGTTATAACAACAATATCGATTGTATATCCATCAGTTGTATAACCGAATGTCACAAGATAGTATTACTCTATATTATTGAAATTTGAACGCTCTATAGGTTATTTCAGCGATATTTACTCCGAAAATAGAGATTTTTAATATTTTTAATCTCTTAGATAGGTTTCGTAACTGACAGCTTTTTTATAGATCAGGGTAGCGTGAATTATTTTCGAGGTCATAAATTCACTTTAAATCTATTTTGCATTTTTTTATTGCATCGTGATGTACAGTAAAAAAGTTAACGCCATTCACCATGATCTCTGATTCATATTTTCTTTGCCCCAGATCCCGTCCTGACACATACACTAGAAACCCGCTTTTCAACAAAGGAAAAATATTTGGAATAGAATGTGGCCTCCAAAATGGATTTTTCTGCATCCGTATCCCATAATGCCTTCAAAAAGTGTTACCCAGGACAATAGGGATGTGTGGAATCTGCATTAGATGCCCATTCATTGTGTTAAAGAATTGGGAGGCTTTAGAGTTCGAAGCGATTGAGGACCCCTGCATTCGATCTCTTAGTAGTTTAAAGTGTGAAAATTTTTGTTGTCCAGAACCTCCATGTGGATATCGATGGGCAGGTTCTTGTAATTATGATAAGTGAAAAGTTGATTCGAGTCCAGTTAATCTGGAGATCGTCGACGATCATTATGTTCCCTGTAGGCACGATGCGTATTAGTTGAACGGAAAGATTGTTCTCGTGGGAGTGATGAGGCTTGAGGAAGGTTGCGGGTTTCGTATTTAGCCTCAGTATTCAAGAGAGAGTCAGTATTAAGTTAATAGTTGGGCGTAACAATTCAAAGTTGTCCAGCCCACTCAGATCCAACCAATTAACAATGTGCTGGACGACACTCGTTTCTGTGAGAATGAGAATAAGTAGATCAGCTATTTTCAACATATGGAAAATAAACGTAACAGAGGATTGATTAGAACGTTGTTTCAGCGAATAATATTCCGCCTCTAACTCAAAGTGGTCTCGAAACACTGGAAATGTTTTTTGTGCATGAATTTTAATTGCTCGAATGCATTGTCCGCACACCTTACAAGCGATTCCCCTATCACAGAGTGCCACTCCTAAGCAAGCCCTTTTAGATGGTTTCTTAAACATGCGTCTTGTAAGGTACCAGGAATTCGGTAGTACGCGATTCGGAAGAACGATCCATCAAAAAGGATGCACTGAAAAAATTAATAAGCTCGTTGATATGCCTACTCCGAAAGTGGGGAAGGCTGGGTGCCAGGATGGCATATCTCTATTACCCCACTTGTGTGCGTGTGGTTTTAAATATTAGTCTACTCGTAAATCTAAGGTTTCTAACTTAATTCCATGCAAAGATGAAGTAATTAAAAATTCACACAAAATCAGTTCAAGCATGTTGTCTATTACTTTTCAAAGCTATACCTATTGTTTCTCTAAAAAAGGTGAATGCTCTTTTCTAGTTGAATGTCTCTCCACACGGACACTAATAATTCCTCTTGAATATCAGGGATCAGTCTTACCGGGATACAATGTGAGTTAATCTACAATGGAGAAACTTCGATCAAATAGTGTCGGGCCTTAGTTCTTATAGATTATATGAATACGCAAGTAACTTCCGAGCACTATTCAAAGTCTTCACACTTTTGCTAACTTTCAACTATCTCAAACTTTTTACTGCCTTAACTTTTCAATATTTTTGATTTCAATTCCATGTCGCTTTTATACGGCTTGCTTATATTTCTTCTAAGGTTTTCCTAATTTGCTTAACCACTTTCATTTGGTTTTCAAGAAGCTGGAAACTTAAATATAAAATAAGCATGAAAATCCTGGTGTTAATTAAAGGAAGGTACACGTATAGCCCATGTTACAGAGGTTTATTTATTTTTTTATGATATCAATTAATCCTTCCATCAAGTTATTTGGCAGGCTAATAGTGAATATTTTCATATTAGATAGATAGTTCGTTCAGATCATTAATTATAATTTTTATAGCTCTTTTTTTTAAGTCTAAGAGTTTTTAAGAAGTATTTAAGTATGTACATTTGAGGGATTTTTTTTAATTTGGCAAAAGTGAATTTGACTTCCCCCCCCCTTTCTTTTACTTCTTTGGTATTATTACTTATTGTATGAGTACTTACTTGTATTTGATTTATTACAAATTAGTTACAAAGTAATTTGTTGAAGTGAGAAGTTTGGATCCATAATTATACTAGTATAACAACGCTATACTTAGTCCCAAGCATGAGACATCATTTATTATTAATTTACCTCTAATTTTTTAGAATTATTTTCTCTCTTTAATTTTTTTCTTTAGTTAAGCGCTTAGGTTTTGGTAAGGTTTTTGATATCTTAAATTTTGATGTTACTTTCTAAATTACTGGATTTTTAATTATTTACTGTTATATGCATTCTTGAATATCTCTTTAATTTTATATTTTCAGCAATTTAAAGGCTTTTCTACATAACAATATTTCATGTATATAGATTCTTTAAATTATAAATTATCTAAATTTAATCTTTCTTCTTTTTTTCTGTATTTAGTTTACGATGTGTTTATTTAAAAATCATAATAATCACAATTTTACAAGTTTTATTTATTAAATCAAATATTAAATTTAGTTTTTTATTTTAGCTATAATTTGTAATTTATTAATAATGTTCTATTAAGAATTTCACATTATTTGAATGTCCCTAGTAATAATAGTTTCAAGCCTCAATGGATGAAATGTAAATATAAAGTATTGAATAAAGATCATGGAATATCGGACTCAATTGGCTCTGATGAGCTATAGCTTTGTGATTTGCTGATGCTCCCTAACTTTCAAAAGGATAATATCTTGTCCTTCTTGATAGAATGCAATGTATATATCAGTTAAATAAAATCTATATAAACCATATTTAAAATTTTATGATAATGCATTACCTCAAACTATTACAAATAGCTTGAATGAAATAATGTGAGTGCTGGATTTTACGAATTTGGAATAATACTTATGTGTCATAATTCCTGTCCTCCTTTTCGAAATTTTGAAACTAATCTCTCTATTCAGAGATGCCGCGCCAAACTTTTTCGCAAATGTTGAATACAAAAAATTTTTAGAGCATTCAAAAGTTAGATGGCTCCCTTTAACACCTGCTATAGTACGTATTTTACAATTATTTGAGCATCTACGTTCATTTTTTTTAAAGTTTTGACAAATTGTTCAAAAATTATGGAATCTGTTTTCAATTATAAATTATCGAAATATTAGTTTATTCTGTATGTAATCAGGCATCTATTTTCCATCGAACGATTCAAAATATTGAAGATGAACATATTTCAAATACAGAAGTTAGTCTTATTTTGAACAATTTTGTCCTTCAATGTAAGTCACGATTTGAAGAAAAACTTATTCCTTTAATAATAAAAAGAAAAAATTGTCAAACGTAGAGAAATTGAATCCAAGCAAAACGGAAAAGTTTTCCAAAGAAATACAGAATTTTTATCAAACATGTTTCCGATATGTCAAATAATGGTCTGAAACAAATGTCACAGGAAATAACACTTTTCAGAGGTGTTTCTTGACTTCATCGCAAGTAAATTGGGCTGATATTGAAAATTGTACAAAGAAATGCCTGATATTAAATTTGATGAAAATTGTGGTTTGAAGAAGTTAGAAGATTTATGTATATGTGAATTATGATAAATTAGAACAATGGGGAAATCAACAAATTAAAATTGATAAAAAATTATTGGAAATATTTAACCATTTCAAAAATAAACACATTCTATATGAAAATTTAGTTATTCTTGGTGAATTTACGTTGTGCTTCCCTGGAACTAATACCGTTGTTGAAATTTTTTTTTCCCATTGGAAATGATTTTTGGACGAGAAATCAGGATGGAATGTTTAATACTTTAGCTGCAGCACTTACCGTAAAACTCAACATGAAAGATATTTCTTACTCCAAAATTTCCAGTATATTGTTAGAAAATAATATACTGACTAAAAATATTTTCCAATGGAAAAATACTCGTTTAATTAAACAATTAAAAGGGATGTAAGCATAATTAGGGTCTTTTGTTTGAATTAATAAAATGTTTGATTTATTTACTCTGTATTTTTTTCTTAAATGTTTTCGTCCTCCTTTTAATTGAAAACGTTAGTCACCTTAATATTAACCTACCGGATTTTAAATATTTTATTCATAGTCAACCCTATATTTACAATTTAATTTCAAAAACAAGTCTTAAGAAAATTAGAAGAAAAATTATCTAAATTCCTCCTCAGAGAAGTATTCCTTACGGCACGTCATTTTAACTATTGCGTAATGGAAGAAATTACCAAAAACAATTGCTTGTAACTCGTGAATTTTTAAATAAATCGAATGTATTACACACCATATTCAATTGAACGACTTCTCAACTTTTTCAATGATCTATAACTCATGTTGCCATTTATATCCAGAAAGAAGAAAACATTAAGAAGCTACATCTGCGCAGTCCGTCTCACAGCCTGCAATGTAACAAAAGTTTTGAAATCTGTGACAGGCTGCTGGCTGGCTGTGTAACCCAATGGAATAATAAAAAGAAGTTTTATGTCTCTGTTAATGGACGGTACAGCGTAAATATTGATTGGCCCAAAAGCATATGATATGGTGTGCTGAAACTAGGGGTCATAATGTTGTACACCTGTAAGAAGTTTTTTCGAAATTTGTTTTTGATTTTTTTTTTTTTATAATTTAATGTTGAAAGGGTAGTTAAGCGAGATTTTATCTACTCTACGCACTCGTCTCACACATATTATGTTACATGACGTCATGTCATGTAACGTAATATGTGTGAGAAAAATGTCGAGTAACACATACCCATAATAACGTAATATGTCAAGAAACACATACCCATAATCCTATAGGCAATATTGGATGGACAGCAATGCAAATAAGGTTAAGAAAAGAATAAAAAATCTATTTTGATTTCTATGAATCTATTTTAATAAAAATAAATCGATTGTTCTTTATCAAAAGATATGTTTCGATAGTGTGTATGAAATAGTTAAAACACACACACACATATATATATATGAAACTTGATAGTTAAATCTAAAAGAACATGAATACATTACAATCAAAAACAAGTTGAAAAATAATATTAATAATTAAAAATAAAGCAATATGGAAAAAATTATTACTGTATACTATTTAGAAAAAGCATGAACGTTAATCTATATAAATATACAAAGAAAACATTGCAAGCAAAGAAAAAGGAATAAAAATAAATACGCAAATTAAACTATAACTATTAAAAGAAAAACATTATATGCTATAAAAATTTCCAAAAAAAATTATGTAAGTATATTTATATCTTTTAATATTGTATTTGCATCATATTAAGGAAAAGGATTTAGACCCGAGCAAAAATTTCTAACTGGAAAAATTACCAATATTAATATAAATTAATGTGGCTATAGTGTATGCATCTATAAATTATGCATCCTTAAAATTAAGAGTTTTTAATAAATGAGCAATATTTTTCTCTATTTAGATAAATATTGAATGATTTAAAAATTGAGAATTACATTGAAATATACTACTGTCTGTACATTAGATAAATAATATTAACATGTTTCCAAGAAGAAAACCGTTTTAAATTTCTTCTTGGAAACATTTTAAAATTTTATAAACTCTTTCTTTAAAATTAGTTTCAGACAATTTTTAATATACCTTGAATATTTAGATTTGAAGTACAAGCTCATTCTTCTCATAAATTGATTTTGAAACTTTAGACAGTTATCTACCATATTTTACAAAGCGGAGAATTTCAATTTTTTTTTATAGTAATTTTTTCTCGAATATAGATTTAATTTCAAGGAATGGAATAGCTCATAACAAAATACAATCTGGATTTTGTATATGGACATTGGGTAAAAGATATACAAATCAAATGAATAAAACATTTTTAGTACCTTGAGTTTCCCCCGAAATTAATATAACAAAATATATAAATAGATATCTCTGAAATGGATAAAGCATTTTGCCATATTGCTATATCAAATTCGAAATCTTGATACACAGAACAAAAAACCTCCCTATAATTTACAACATTTATTATTTCTTTTTGTATTACATACAATCACACACACACACAAGTTTTAACTATTATTGAATTATTTTTATTACTTTGAGTAATAAAAAGTTCAAAAAAATGACCTTTATCCGACATAAACGGGAAGGTAGAACGTCTGAAAAGTGAAAATGTCATATGATAGAGAGATGTCAAGGAAAGACCCATTAAACATAAAACTATGCTATATAATTTTACTCTTTACGAACCTAATATTTAAGTCTCGTAACAAATCAATAGGAAAAAATAACCGAAAAATGAGATTATAGTAACATAATTGTTTGAAATTAGATACAATTAAAAGATTCTGTGATAATTAAGGAAGCTTTTAATAGTAATCTGCTTTTCTGACGAGTATCGTTTTACTGCGACAAACCTCGCCATCTTTACAACATCGTTATGGTGATTCCTATAGCTTCTTGTTGCTCACTGTAATTAATAGTAGTTTCTAAAACCATAACTTCGTCATTACTTGAATTCCTGAGAAGGTCAACAGTGATCCTCGATCTTAATCTTCAATAACGTTGCCATCACAGTTGACAAGAGAGACAATTTCTTCATTAGTTATGTGATATTGATCCTCATTCTTCATTCCATTTACGCGCATACAATAGACGACAAACCGACTAGCACACAACGATAAACTCCACTACACTGAGAAACGGGTTTTAATAGTGAGAAAAGCTATGGTTTTCTACATTAACAGGCTGCCGTTATCCGGAGGTTGGAATATTAGGGTGGATAACTTCACCAAAATGTTGTCTCTGCAAACCAGTGACGTGGTTTCCTCGCTTTCAATGTTCTTTAGGAAACCACTCCCTCTAGTTTACATAGACAACGTTTTAGTGATGTCCTCCACCACAATATTGTGGCTGCCAGACAACGGTTCCATTTTCCTAGGGAACTAAAGCTTGAATAAAGATAAGGGAATAATAACAGACACATAAGTCATAGAGTAGATTGGCGCACTTCTGTAAAATTGGGATAATTAACTAGTAGATGAGGTAGCGTTCCAAGCGTTGATATCCACTTATTATGTGCACTTAGTAAGTCTGTTAATGCAAAGATGATTTTGTTGTGTTTAGTTACAGAATACTCCAAAAAAAGAAAAAACCATTGAAGGTAATAGCCGTTGAGAACGCTGATTATCTAAAAAACATAAAAATAACTATTCAATAAACTTTGTTACTGCTTTATTAACTACTTCATTCTCCTTATCTGAAAGATGAAATAGTTATAAACTAAATATGAAAAGTAAAAAATTGAATAGGAGCAACACAAAATAAAATTACTATCTCAAGCTTGCAACTTGTAACTCTTGTTGCCAATCGATATGGATTTTTTGAGGGTGGCAGAGGATTTCAGTGGGACGTCGGATAATACGAAATATCGGATAGACGAGACTCAACTGTATTCAACAAACAGATTGAAATATCACTTGAGTTTTTGAGGTGGTAACTAGATAAGTGGAAAACCGCGTAAGTGGGCTTTAATCCTCATATTTCAAAGCTATTAATTGTGAGATTATCACTAAAATATCTTTATAAACAATTTATGAAAACATGTTTTCACCAACGTCTATGACAAAAATTGCTCCAAATTCAATTTAATTACTAGTTATCTGTGTATTGTATTGTTACTCTATGCATGAAAGGCATGAATGTGCATGAATAGCAAAGCCCATTCAACTTCCAACCATGAGTTTAAAAAATTGTGCTGATATTACTCAATGATAAATATTTTATTTTACGAACTTAAAAATGCTATATAATAATGGAACTAATATACTAAATTATATAGCAACTGCGCTGAAAAATGACAATACTGTATGTTCTGTAATTTTATCCAATTCATATCTAAATTGCTATAAATTGCGGTACATTATAAAACCAAATACTACCCTTGTAGGTACATAATTTAGCTTAGAAATACCATAAAGGATGAATTAACATATTGAATATCAATATCAAGAAATTCACTCGTGTCTTTCAAAATATAATCTTAAGCTGTACACACACAGATTATTAGTTCCTTCCCTCCTTCTTCCCAAACAAATCATCCTTTGTTTCATTCAACATACACTATTTCTCGATATCCGATTGCAATATCGTATAGCAGCATAACATCAATCCTGTTTTAAAAGCAAAATAAATATACTCAAAATGAGAAGGAGGTTCCGTTCCCTTTGATTTATTCAAAACCATTATACCACATTCACATTGAATTTTATGCGAATAAAATGCATTTCCTTTCCACATGATTTTATTTAAAAACTGGATGCCAATATATTCCTTTCGACTGAAATCAGACATAACAATTTATTATACACGAACCATTTATTCTTAAGCAGGAAATATTACCCCAATGAATTCTAACTTCAATTCATAAGCTCTCATTTTATGTTTACAATAAGATATAAGACTAAAAACATTTCTATTCCTTTAACATCATTTTTTATTTTAGAAAACTGAGGGTAAATATTATTGGAGCTTAAATATTGTCTTCATAATTTTGTCTTAAAGATAATTTTAGGAAATTTATGTTTAAAAACATTGATTCTTAACAAAATTTAACTAAATGTCATACATATGAGTTGTTTATTATTACTCGCTATTTTACTATATGTAAATTATTGAAACATAATGATAATTCAAGAACATTAAATGCTAGTTTAAAGTTGTTTGTTGATTAAGAAAAAGATTTGTTGCTGGCGGATTTTTAATCTGAATCTCATTTGCATCAAATATCATTGTTGAAATAACTTGAATTATATCATAAGCCTGAGGCTTAAAATCCTCAACTGGTGAGAAACTTTAGTAACTCGAAGCGGTTCATCGCTACAGGCTCTATATACATCGAATCATGAGTTCGAATCCTAATTAATTCCCAGAGAGTCACGTGGAATAATAGGGTTTGCGTGTTTAAGTTTAACTGGAGGGCTCAAAATGTGACATTAATTGATTGATGAATTGCTTATTAAAGTTGATCTTAGAAGCAACATGAAGGCTGTTCAGGATGAGCTTCATAATTTTGAGCCATGATAAAGTGACGAGAAGGACACCTGAAATAACATGCTACTCTCCTAACTTCCACTCCAAAGCAATATGAGAACGTCTTACTTCGACATCAAAATGAGTAGCATGGAATTTAGGAGAGTGAAGTTCTGTTTTAGATGTCATCCTCATCATTTGAAAGTATTCAAAATTAAGAATTTAATCGAAAATGATCAACTTTGTTGCGTTACAGAGATAATAATTCGAATCAACCAACACATCAATCTTGCTCAAAGTGATGAGAAAATTCATAGAATGATGTACTAACACAACAACATTCGTCATCTTATTGTGATTCAAAATTCTATTACCTTTCTGGAATTCCCTAAAGTATCTATTCAATCAGACTTCTGTAAAGCAAAATATGAAATAAGATTATTTATTTATTAGTATAATAAAGCAACTCTAACTTTCCTTAAGCCTTTGAAAATATTTATTTCAAGCATTTTTCATATTTAAATAAAATTTAATTATATTTAAAATAGAATTCCAATAAATAATTTAAATTATTGTTTCATAACCTAGTAATACTTTAATAATTTATCATCTGAGCCATTCAATTACACTATTGTTAATTAATAACGTTATATTTCAAAGTCATCATTAATTTTAGAACTGTTATGCAGATAAATAAAATTTCATAGAATAATGTAAAATAGTTATTCATTCCATGAAGATAATGGTTGCTTGAGTATTATTATTTAATCAAAAATGTTAGGTACTTTATTTATAATAATTTGTAACATTAAAGTTATGACGTTGAAATTATTAATCAAACTACGGATAGTTTTGTCTTTTTTTCTATTTACTCTATAAAATCTATCTATTTTTATTTGCCCTAATTCAGAATTGGCTTTCTAGTGTATGAATAAACTTAATTATGCAATATATTTCCTAACTTAATATTTCAGGCAACTAATAACAAAAGAAAATTATGTCACTCTCGTCTATCTGTAAGCCACATACTCTAAGTTAGTCAGCTCTCTCTATTCAACGTTAATTAAAATAATATTAGTTTAAGGTTTCAATTAACTGACAGTTAACTGAAATTTAAACTTTCATTCAATTTACATTACAATGAGGGGAGTTTTAGTTAACGGCTATTGTTATGTACTGCTTTTGACGTGAACCGTAAAATAAGTCTACAACAGTTTTAAACTTATATAATGTTGACAAATCATAAAAGAATAAAAAAAACATTCACATAATAAAGAATAATATCTTATATAGAAATATTAGAAGGAAAAGTATAGTACTTTACTATAATTAATCTTTATTCTATACTGTAGAGATTCAATAATTTAGTGAAATTTTATAGTTATTAAAATTCTTGATAATGAACGAATATCTCTAAAAGCTAATAAATTCTTATTTTTAAGTAAGGTATGTTTAATAGATAAGAATGAAAAATATTATAAGGATAAAAAAGCAATAATTCATATAATATAAGAAACTAATGTTTTTCATTGGAAATTCTAAATCAAAAAATATTGTGCTTTAGTAAAATTAATCTTTAATTCAAACTGAAGAGGTTCATTGAATGTTACTGGAGGTAAAAGTGTATTCATATTTTGTTTAAGAGATTTTTTTCCATTACAAACAACAGGTTGCTACAAAATGTAAACAAAAATTATATTTATGTTTTTCATTAAACCTCAACTTCTGAAAAAACTTAATTCGAATTCACTTGTTAGCTTCGCTTTTGGAAAAGTATTGGACATTTATGCTAAAAGTTAAATTATATTTTTTAAAGTAGAAAGCAAAATAAAATTTAATTGGTTCATTTAAATTCATAGTTATATGTTTCTGATGTTATCATTTTACACGATAATAAATGCTCAATGATTTGCTCCAAAGTACTAGATTTGTAAATTATTAGAATAATATTTATAGCGAAATGGCCAAAATTTCTGAGTAAAATATTACATTGAGACTTTAATATAAGTAATAAAATAACACATTTTAATGCAATTTTTTAAAGAAAGAACCTGAGTGAAACCCGACAGAAATATCAAGAAGTAGGTTTAAAGCCCTCGCCATGTTTTTCGTAAAATTGGGTAAGTTAATAAGGTATATCAGATAAAATGAATAGCAATGAACATATGGATGCCGGAATGAGATGGAGAATTGTCCCTAGATTGAAAATCGGTCAATCACAAGCGTATGTGTCTACAGAGCTAAATGCAACGCCCCAGTATTACCTGCATTATAGGAAAATAGTTTAAAGACACTGGATCCGCATCGAGTAGGCGAACAATGTCATTTGAGATCCATAACGACAAATAATTATCATTATTTGATACTTTTAGCTCAGCGACACAAGACTGTTAATGCTTCACGGCTGTCACGTGATCAATATGTGGCCATTATAACACGAGCTTCATGATTAGAAGTTGAAAGAAGGCTTCATGAGAGACGGTGTATGTGCCAAAAAACACCCCACTGCTTGCGTAACGAACACTGCAGTTCGCAAGACGTGGTGCAGATGACATGCGCCTTTAACCAAAATTCAGTGTAGCACCATGCTTTTTACAGATAAACTGAGATTCAGTCTAGACACTGATAATTGGCATACTTACACTAAAACACGTTAGACTAAAACGCGAGAGACTAAAACATGTTACCATCTCTTCCTCATCAAGGAAAAGGATTATCGCGGTAATAGAAGTATAACGGTTTGGATAGGCATCATGTTAGACTGCCAAGTAATCCTATAAAGACTCTCTGATTACCATGAGGTTACAGCGATTCTCTTCAACAACAACGCCAGAAGTTAAAATGCATTACTAACTAGCCAGAGGGAGACGTCTTCTTTAGCCTAGTTGGTAAAGGCACAGTAAAAAGGGTCTGTTCAAATTTTCTTCAGATCCACAGAATGAGAGTTCGAAACAACCGCCTGCATTTAATGCTAACAATTCTCTCATCGGCCACGGGGTAAGAAAACATCTGACGCCGCAGACTTGACGGCTAGAGGGCAGCATAGTCTGTAACTACTAATTGTATATGCCCCCGCCACAAGTCACTTACCTCTGAATGTCTAACTGAGACAACCACACATAAATCACAATTAGTGACATGTCAGCTCTGGTGCATGTGTCAACGAGACCCACCACTCAACTCGAGACAGCCGATGATTCAAATAGAAAACTGTTCCTAACAAAAAAAAACTCAGTTCAGCAGGGTGGGGATGTATATCAATTGCAGTAATGGCTGAAAAGAAATCAAATCAACCTTCGGTACAAAAATACCAATGATTATCTTCGTATCATCACGATGATACTGGGGGGGGGGGGTATGCAGCGGCTTTCTTCTACAACAGCGCCAAAAGTAAAAACGCCTTACTTAAATAGACAGATAATACGTCTTCTTTTGCTTAGTTGGTAAAGGCCCAGCAGAAAACAACCGGTAAACTTTTTCCTCCACACTGAACCAGGGTTCGAAAAAGCCATCAGCATTCAAGGCCAAAAGCTCTCTCCCCTTCCACTGGTCAGAAAACTATCAAAGACCGAAAGAAGATCTTAGCGTTCTATGTTGGGCTTTTCAGCGGTGTTGTTGATTCTGGATCCAATTTATTGGACGATATCGGTCATCTACATAGGGTTCAGGTGGTCAGCGATTACCTGGAAAGTGAGGATATCCCTGCAAAGATTAGACAGTCAGTTCTCCTGACTTTAACCGTATGCAGTATGTTTGGGACGCTTCTAGGAGAGCAATTGCATCTCACCATACTCCTCTTAGAACAATACCGGTGCTGAAAGCTACTTTATTTTAGGAATGAAATCTACTACCATAAGGACTCCTCATCTGATTCCAGTCCAAATATTTCGGCACGCTGTGCAACTTGTCTGAGAGGGGCTATAACGCATATTAGACTCATTTACAATTTGATATCACAACGTGGGTTTAATACCTCTCTGAGCTATGAGCCTATATATATATATATATATATATAGTGAAATAACAAATCAAATAAAAATAAAATAGTCTAAGCATGAATTAATGAAAATTAGTAATGAAACAAATATTAAAACTAAAATATAAATATAATTAAAAGTTACAAAAATAAATTAGACTTAAGAAATTGTTGGATGATAAAACTAAATTTAAATAGAAAACATTATAATTTGTTTTGGAGTTATTTCATATATACTAATAAAAAATAAAACATATTACAAAAATTATAAGAAAAATTAAGCAAAATACAATATTTATCAAAATGAATACTTTACCTATAAATGATGCCAAGAAAAGTAAATTAAGAACAATAAAAAGATGTATAAACTACCGATTGAGAAAAAAAAGTAAAAATAAGAAGAAAAGATAAAAACCAATAAGAAACTGAATCACAACATTTTTAATTCTGCAACTGGCTTAAGAGAGTTACTGCTGAGTTAAACTAGTTTTACAGGCCTAACTATGATCACAAAGAAAAAGTATTATATAGCAATGGCTATAGAACCAAAAAGTTCAAAATATCTAAGATACAAATCAGAAGAGAAGTTCGAGAAAAATATCCATAAAAACAAGGAGAAAGAAACAAGAAAAAATTTATAATTAAAAGATAAATAATTACAAATAATTAATGAAAACTAATACGAGACGAAAAACTAAACAGATCTTACTAGCAAAATGTGGAAAAACCGTCAAATTAGAACTAAACGGAAATTGAAGTACAGAAATGGATAATAGGGCCATCTATCAGAGAGAAGGAGTGCAATATGAAATATCAAATGAATTAAAATTAAAATGAAAAAATTAAATAGGAAATAAAAAGAAAAAATTATTTATGAAATAATATTTAAAAGAAATTTTGTAAATCTACATATATACATACATGAGGGGCGTTCAAAAAGTTCTTAGAAAAGGATTGAAAAAAAATTATTTTAATAGATTGTTTTTTCCAACATATCCGCTTTTAGCTCTGTACACTTTTTCAAGTATTTCTCCAACTTTTTAAAGCCATTTAAGAGGAAAAATTATGGAAGGTCTTCAAAATAAATATTTGCTTGGGCGATGACCTATTCGTTCATCGTGAACTGTTGTCCGCCAACCCCCTTTTTTAAGTTTGAAAATAAGAAAAAAAAAAAGTTCGCTGAGGGCCAAATTCGATGAATATGGTATATGTAGTAATTCGAACTTTAACTTCATGATTTTAGCCATTGAAACTTGCACAAGTGTGCACTTGTGCACTGTTTTTATGGAAGAGGATCTTTTTCTTTTTCAAATGGAGACGTTTTTTTCTTGATTTCTTCGCTGAACCGATGCAATAACGTCGAATATTCTCCAGTTATTGTTTTCCTTTTCACATGTAGATTTCCGCATGCATCCTAAAAAACCGTGGCCATCACTTTGTCGATCGATTTCACCATCTGTGGTAACTTCGGAGCTCGTTCGCCATCAAAATTCAAATGTTTTGACTGTTCCTTTGTCTCTGGAGTGTTGTAGTGTATCCATCTTTCGTCTAGAGTTATGTATAGACGCAGAAAATGCTCATTAAAAAGAGCCAAAATTGTCTCAGATTCAACCACACGATTGAGTTTATTTTGCACAGAGAGCAAACGTGGCGCCTATTTTGCCAAGATTTTTTTGAAACCTAATTTTTCGTGCAAAATTGAAAACACTATATTTAGGGATATTCTAGTAACCTCAACTATTTCGCGCTATCTGATTCGTCAATCACTCAAAAGCATATCGTGGATATTTTCAATTATTTCGGGAGTAGTCATTTACATTGGACGTCCCGAACGACGATCATTTTTTGTGTATGACCACGTTTAAACTCATTTACCCTATTGTAACAGTTGCAAACAAAGAAGTAGATATGCCATAAACTTCATCCACTATTGCTTTAATCTCTTTTGATGTTAAGCCCATTAAGTACAAGTATTTAATCACCCCTCAAAAAACTCATATTTTATCCATTTTTTTTAAGTAAACAAAAGTTTCTGGCTTAAATCGACAATAAAAATTAAATCATATGATGGAAATTACTGAGATTTAGACAGCTGAGAAGCGAGTCATAATGTTTACACACACACACGTATATATATATATATATATATATATATATATATATATATATATATACACCTAATTAATATTTTTTAATATATAAGGGTATTTGAAACGCAAACATTAAAAGTCAGCTTAAAATCAGCTACTTAACACAAGTAAACTATTATTACATTGACTCTTATAATTGTTAGTTTAAATTACGTTATTAGATTGCATTATGTAATCTTCCACTATTTAGAATTACATTTGACCAAATAACATCAACTGTTTTAAATGTTATCCTTTTTTAATTTCTTTTACTTTGTTAATATCCAAATCACACAAACCTTTAACGATATCGAAACCTTCATCAGCGTACGTGAATATCAATCCCTCCTCCAGTTTGCTTATATTTATATTTTATCCTGCTGACAAAACTAACTCCGAAATAAATAGACTATCGTATGTGTGGACGGCTTTCAACACTGTATATCAATTAATATTCTTCATCCAACAGGCTTGACTCAATTAGGAAGCGAAGTCGAATGCAGCAAAGCCGATGATAGCTATTCTAGGAAAGGCAGATTCATCTACTAGGGTTTAAAGAGCGTCCATGTGTATTCGCATTCGCATTAATCACAAGGCTTGGTATTTCCAATTGCCAAGTCCTTTTGCATGTGAGAGTGGTTTGCGCGTGGTTCCGGTTTGTGTTTGAGTTCTATTAGGACCTAAGGCTCTGAATTCCCTTTCTGAATAAAGATCTCGAGGGATCGAATGCAATGGAACTGTTGTCGTTCTACTGTTTGATGTCAGATGGGGCAGAAAGTAAACAAGTTAATGTTTAATCGAAGCTCAGTTTCGAACAATATTATCGTAACACAGAAAAAAAAGTTTTATGTGTTTAAAAATAAATATTAACTTTTACGAATTCATTTTTGATGGAAGTAAAAAGAACATAAACGCAATTATGAAATTAATATGTAGGTCGATAACTCTGAAAATATTTAGGGATTTAAAAAGCGTTTTTATTTTTGTTTACTATTCCGAAATGTTTGTTGTCATGATAACAAATCAATAGTTGTCGTTTTGACGTAATGTTGCCACTGGTGTGCTTAGAAATATTTAAACAAAATTTGTAACAAATACTAAACGATGTTTTAAATAAATTTGAAGTAAATAATTTTGCGATTTCATAGCTTATTTTAAAATACTGAAAAAGCAGTGGACTTATTCACTTCTGATATTAATCTACATCACACAATCGGATCACGATAATTCGAAAAATTAGGATTCATGATTTCTGAGCCACGAGTTAAGGACTTGAGATCCTTCATCACCTCCCCCTCTTGCCTCCAACATTCAGAGCATGGACTTTCTCCTCTCTTCTTCGTATCTCATTCTCGCTATTCAACCTCTTCTTTACTTAAATTTGGTTAGTGATCCGGTTTTATGATCGTCGTCGTGTTTTAAAACTCTTTTTAAATTTCCCCTGCTCGCTCTGCTTTTTGTAATTTTCTTTTCATCTTTTACTTCAATACCGCGTTTCTTCCAAAGCGAACAACGAAATTGTTTCTTTGTCCCTCATTTTTGTTTCCTTTAATAACTCACGTCTGTGTTCGACTATTTCAGGATGCTTTTTATGGTTTCCTTTCCTGTCTAATCCCTTTTGTTGCTTTATTTCTTTCCGTTCCGGTCTTATCAAGAAACAATTAGAGAAATGTATAACTCTGAATGGTGTCTGTGTAGAGAAGTCTTAATAATAAATATTAAGTTTCTATCTCGATTAATTTTTAGAATAAATTGAAACTTAACGTTACCCTAGGATAGTAATTAAAACGTTACGAAACTGAGGGTTCCTAAAACAAACAAATCAACATTGGTAGCTGCAATTTACAACGTTCTATTCATAAGGATTCAATAATATGAAGAATAAATTTTATCCCTATATTTCGTTATTTCCTAAGAACAATTAAAATTTTACAATAACCTCTCGTATTCTTCGATTTAATTGTGCAAGGGAAAAATCTATTAAAATTTCATTTGTTCATTAAAAATTAATGCTAATAATTTAAAAATAACTTTAAACTAAAGTGCAATTTGTTTATTTTTGGTCAAATATTCTCCTTTACTTATTTATTACATATTTAAATGATCTCGTTTAACTCAGTTTATTTTAATGCTATATAGTCCAGAAACGCATCCTCAGTGTTAAGGAAGATCGAACTGTATAGTTAAAAATTCTGTTTCCTTTTTTATTCTGAAAGAAACACTATGTATATGTATTTTTAATACATATACATAGTGTATCTTTAGTGTAACACAACGTATCTTTAGTGCCAACATTTGGTCTTGAATTAGATCTGAACATTTCAAATATCTTCTTCAAATTGCTTGCTATTTTAGCGCACTCTATGTATGTATATATATATATATATATATATATATATATATATATATATATATATAATACACGAATGACGAATTAATAAAAATTAATTGAAAACCCACAAAAAACAAGTAATGAAAGCATTCGAAATCGTCGAGCGCATGGCATGAGATTTATTCCTAACATACCTAAAGAAATTTTTACCTTTCTGAATAAAAATGAACATATTATTTGGATACGGTTTCAGCAAAAGATTATATTCCGAAAACATTAAGAACCACATTGTGTGAAAATAAGTAAAAATTTCGTGTCTTTGCGTGTATATACAAACATTGAATTTTTTGTACATTGTTAGAAAATTTGTAAATTACATTTATATTTATATGTGTTTAAAAACAAATATTTTTGATAGCATACACCAAAAAAATACATATATATAAAGCTGTTTTTTAAAAAAATAATGATGAAAAATTTCTAAATGTATATCTGTGTATTGAAATATCTATTCATCGAAATTTATTCCAAGAACATTTCAGTTTGATTTTTTTGAGGTTAGGCAATATATATATATATATATATATATACACACACACACACACATATATATATATACATATATACAAGGAGTATTCATATGAAAAGGTACGAAACGTCGTAAAAACGTAAACGTTGACATATTTTCCAATGACGCTATGTGAGAACGTAGCAAGACATCAAGGAATGTGAAAGGAATTTTCGGCGTGGATAGGAGCATGCGCGGACATCCGCAAGCCAATTAGAGAGCAGAGGCTCTAATAAAGAGCGCAGTCCAATTGACGCCGCAATGCCCTGATTATTGAAATCCTCGAGCCCAGAAGTACCACTAATTCTAATGTGTGCTGTTAGACATTACGAATCCTATGCAGGTCCATTCAGAACAAAAGACCGGGGCTGCTTACGGAGGGTATGGTTCTGCTCCATGTTGATGCGCGTCCACACGTCTCCAGAGTAACACACGCGGAGCCAAATTGAAGTGTGAGCGGCTTGACTATTCGCCTTACTGCACGGACATGTCGCCCTGCGATTTCCATGTATTTGGTCCCCTGAAAAAACATATGAAAGGGAAGCGCTTCAACTCGGACAACGGACTCTAGGACGCTGTGAAGAACTGGGTCTCGCCAAGACCACAGGAATTCTGGGAACAAGGAATCCTTCCGCTCGTTAACCAATGGGATTGTTGTGCTCAGGCCTATGGTGTATACTTTGATTATAGTCTTCATTTATAACCACAGTGTCGCTTTGTACCTTTTCATTTGCACACCCTTGTATATATATAAAAATACATACATAATACACACACAAAACCAATATATATATATATATATATATA
>BMAW01067020.1:766942-797086 GCA_019974015.1 Nephila pilipes | reverse complement strand
GATATTCCTCAGACGCGCGAACGCTGACAATAATTGTATCCCTCTAATTAATTTTCAAAAATTTAACTACTGGTCTAAGTATACTTAATCCATTATTCAATAGGTGAATGATACACACAAGAGATTGTTCTCAAAGTAAGTATGACAGCTTGAACGAAGGAACTCCAGGGCCGAAACTTTCTCTTGTCTGAGTATATATATATATATGTATGTGTATGTATATATATATATATATATGTGTGTGTGTATGTGTATGAACATAGCGTATATACAGGTGTGTGTGTGTGTATGTGTGTATAATATATATGTGTATATATATATATATATATATATATATATATATATATATATATATATATATATGTTATATATATTGCTTGTTATAAGAAAGCAATTAAACATATTTTTAAATCTCTACAATGTACAAACTCATTGTAAAATCAGTAAAATTCGCGACAAATTAAAAAGTTGCAAATACTACAGGGTTAATTGTAAAAAATAACCAAAATCAAATTATTATCAAAATAACCAAATCAATAAAGTTCAAAATATTATCCTAAAATAAAAACATACAAAATATTTTGTATTGGGTGGAAAAAAAACCATAAACTTACTGAAATACAAATTATGCATAGTAATTTTAATTCAAAACATATATGAACCCCATTATTTAAACATTGCATCCTAATTAAATACAAAGCCACTAAAAGCATAGCAAATCACCGAAAGAAAGAAACAAAAAAAAATAATGGAAAACAAAAATGGAGATAGTGTAATTTAAATACTGTCCCATACTTCGGAATGAGAAAGAATCTTTAAACTTGTTTAACGTATTTAACCAGCTTAACTTGAATAATTTCAATATATAGTATTGTACAAGAATAATAGAAATCCCAGAAACGTACGGATATTTAAAATAGATAAACTGATACAAATATTATATACACATATAACGAAAACAAATATTTAAAGAAAAAAAATTAAGCCATTTACTTATTTATTACCGAATCTTACCCAAATCATTAACAAACTCCGTGCTCCTTGTTAAATTTTACCAAAGGTCCTTAACTAGTTCGGTCACATGAACCATTTTAATTCCATCTTTCATTTGGAATCGATCCACAAGGGGGTGTTTCAATACAAATCTAAAAGCTTATTTATGTAAAATTTAAAAGATATTCCATTCAGAAACTTACTAAATATGTATATAAAGAGAAACACATGTGTAATGAAAATAAATATTTGAAGAAAACATTAAGCCATTTGCTGATTTAATACTGAAAACTTACCAAAATCATTACACAAATTCCGTGCTTCTGTTAAAGTTTATCAAAGATCTTTAACTGGTCCCAATCAAGTGAACGATTTTAATTCAACCTTTCATTTGGCATCGATCCTCAGGGGACTGACTCTCACGAAATCGAGCTAAGGTCGATAAAGACACGGGCTAATGAGTGAATATGGTCAGAGCACATAAATCATCGGGTGTTGAGGTGAGTGGAGGTCACAGGATGTGCTAACACCCTTAAAAGCGCGGACAATATAACATGCACTGTGTCGAACCGAAGATAGATGAGACAGAAGACTAATATTGAAGCGAGTTCATTTCAGAACATTATAAAATATTTGAAATGAAAATTTAAACATACGATGATATGTATTCACTGGATGTTTTAAATGTATTCGCTTTAGAGATATCTTATCGATTTGGAAGTTGTGAAAGTAAATGGAAAGCGAAGTTCGCATTTAAAGCTAAGGCTATGAATTTTCAATTAAAGCGAATTAATGGAGTGATTGAACGCAAAATATTGTTTTAAATGTGATCACTGTTTTGAAAAAAAAAAATAATGAACAGATTTAAATTAGTTCGTAATTTAAGTCATGATATTGTACTAATTAATTATGTATATTTCTAGGAAAAGTAGACGAAATTTTGTAAAAATGCTATTTGTATACTTGTTTTATGACAAAAATTATCATTTAATTTAAATGTAGATTATGCTTACCTTTTTTTGGTTTTCGTTTCAAATGAGTGGGTATTAAATTAATATTCATTGAAAATAAGGCTTTAAATTCTCAACAAAAATTAAATGCATACTATTTAGGCTTTAATATTCAATTATCCATTGAATTTTGGTTAATTTTCCTTTAAAAACAATAAGACGTGTAATTATATTCTCATTTCTTTCAAATGTAAATTGCGTTGGTGATTTGTTTATTCCACACCTGATGAAAGCTGTATCTAAGATTTACGACTTCGTTAATTTCATAATTACTTTCATTTCTTTTTTGTGTTCTCTTGAATAAGAAACACTCATAAATGTTAAGACCCATGTCTGTTATAAAGGTAGGAAGCAAATTATGATTAATTTAAAATCTAATCAAACTTACAACTTCCGGAATTGTAGACAATGAGATGTCTAATACTTTAATTAGTTCGTAGGATTAAGGTAAGAATTGATACGTCTCTTGTCTTTTATAATTAGGACCTAATATCAATGAGTTATTATTAAGAAGTAATTAATGCTCCAAGCTCGAAAAAATCCAAAAGAGCATCATGAGATTGGTGTCTAATAATTTATTATCAATAAAAGAAAATGGTTCAAAGAATTAATTATTTGCAATTACCATTTTGGAAAGTTGTTGCTAATAATAAAATAAAATTACATTCGTCAATGTGATATATCTATTTTATGATTCATTATACGAGATTCATTAATTTAATACTTCCAATTCCTCATTGAAAATCTTAGTTCTGCACATTAAAAATGCGTATTACCGATGAGAAAGTAATAAATTAAAAGAAGTTGAATGTTGTTTCTTTAACGAATTTCTTGAGTTATCATTTTCTAATGTTATGCTTTTTAATTAAGTAACAATTTTACAAAGAAATTCAATAATGAAATTCTGAAAACTACCTGCAAGCGAATATAATAGTTTACTAAGAAATATAAATTGTATCAAATTAGAATAACTATTAATACAAACAGACCATATTTATATATTTAACTTTATAAGGACAAAATAAAGGAAATAACATAAAGAGCAGCTTTTTTTAAAGTATTACTGTGTGTTTTATATTAAAACACAGGCAGCGTTTTTATTTCTTAGGTTCTGTTTAATCGGTTTATTTTGTAAAATGACATTTATACTTTTTAAAGATTTTTATAAAATGTCTAATAAATATCATTACAGAAATTCATATTTTTTTTTATATCAACGTAACATAGTTAGCATGTTTTGACGTAAATATAAGTGAAATGTTAAGTATTAAACAAAGAAAAACTTCACAATCATTTTTCTGAAAAAAAGAAATGGAAATAATAAAGGAAATGATTAGGTATTCTTTCATTCGTAAAAAAAAAATTAAAAATAAAAAAATCTGAATTAAAGTTTACTCTTCATGTAGCAGTTTGAATTTAAATCTTTTTTTTCTTTTCATTTTGTTAATGACAAATAAAACAAGTAAATATTTTTGCTCATTATTTCGAATACCTTAAAATTCCCTCTAAGAACTCACAGATGAGTTCCCAAAATGTTCATTAAAAGACTACTTATAGTTATTTTCTGAAAGAACATAATTAATACGCCTTTGGTCAAATCCAGAAAGACATGTTTTTATATAGTTATATTAGACAAAGAAGCTATACGTCTTTTCTGAAATCCATTATTTATCCGAATTAAACAAAGTCCACCGAAAAGCAAAAAAATAAACTCTAGACAAAAACTTCATTGTTAACAAACTAAATGCAACTTGACATATATTCTCATAAGCTTATCATTACAATGATTTATGTTAACGGATGATTGTTTTCATCATGTGTCACAACTCTTTCTTACAGATGATGATGTATTATTTGGCACATTTGCAAAAAACTATAAATTGACAGCAAGTCACAGAGTTGCAACTTTCTTTATATCTTGCTGTCTTTACAAAGTTACATTCCAGTTTCATGATTGGTATATAATACCCATTGTTCCATAAGTAATCTGAGGGAAAGTTTTCGTGGACATTAATAATCTGGCTAAACACTAGAGCTGTCATCAGATTGAAGGTACCTGTTGCGCCAGGTTGCATTTCAGTCGGAAAGCAACGGTGGTTAGTGTAATGAATTGAGCAATTTTCTGTCAAGGCTTTGCACGAAAAGCGCCGCTTAATTTAATGCGCCTCGAAATCCTAGCATTCCACAACTGCAAAATGCGGGAGGTTAATTCTTAAATTGGTGTGGGGTTGAACTACGTTATCAGCTTCATTTGGTAAGCGTGCCACGTCACTAAACGACAGTTTGTAAGGTCGAGAGTAAGTAGACGGAATATAAAACAAAAAATTTGCTTATGAAAAACATGAATCCCAAGAGAATTTTATGTTTCAAGAAAAGCCTTTGCCAAAAAGCTTTTATAAAGCCATTGTTGAAGAATATTGTTTTTTTTTTTTTTTAAAAAAAAAAAAGTAATTTGTAGGAGCAAAAAAATTTTTTTTGAGTAATAGTTCACGTAACATTCAGATTATTACTTTCAAATATCTGTTATTAGACTTAGGTCCAACGAAAGCCACAGGCATAAAAGACAATTAAGCATTTTGAATAAAGCGCCGATTCTTGTTATGTATTGAATATTCCTTTAAAATAACTTTTAGATGACATTTTATGGAATGAGTAAAAAAATTCCTGCGAGAGAATATTTGGCGCTTAGCCAGAAATACGAACACGTTTTCTTCCCAAGTTAAAATTTAGATGTACGTTTTTCGTTGATAAGCGATAGTTATATATGACTAGAAAAAAAGGGGCCCGTATATCCTTTACTGTACATTTACAACGATATAGTATATCAGGTGATAACTTTTATTTTTATATCATGCAGTCATAATATTATTGAGACATAAAATTGTGTTGGTGTTAATTTCCATGTTGATAGATTTTCGATTTTAAAGTTTGTCCAATAAGTATCAGGCCTAAAGTTATAAAAAGGAATTTTATTGATGATGTATGTGTAGTGGGCTAAAAAAAACCCTTTCCCTGCTCGGGATGTTAATGCAAGAATTTTTTGGATCAGGTGTTATTATATTTAGGTATTTAGCATGAAGACGAAAAGTTTTATAAGAATTATCCCTACGGTTTTGTAACGTGGGAAAATACTAGTTTACATAGATTTATAGAACCTGATCGAATAAATTAAGAGATCAAATTGAATTTTATCAGGAAGTAAAGATGAACTTCTTATTGTATTAGTTAAAGTATAGGAAAATAGGAAATTAAGTAAATTTAAGAATAAGATTTATTATTATTATTATTATTATTATTATATATATATATATATATGTGTGTGTGTGTGTGGGTGGGTGTGGGTGTGCGTGAGTACGTGCGTGCTTTTTCTAGATACTCTTTTAAAGGATATCTTATAAAATAGAATAAATAATATATATTTATTTATTATTTTTATGCAGTCAAAATGTAATTGGGCGATTTCATCTATATCGTTTCAATTGGTTTGAAATTGGTTTGAATTTTCTAAAATTATTTTTTGGATTGAATATTTTTCAATATTATATATTCATGATTGGAAATCATATTTTCTTGAAAATGATGGAACATGGAATACGATAAAAACAAAAACAATGTAACTTATTTGTTCATTCTTTTCCGAAAGAAGGATTATTTTCCATTATCTCAAATTTTGTATAATTTAATATTGAATATGGACATAAATTGACATTTTTATGGGTGCATTTTTTTTTTTTTTTTTGCATTTATACAAAATACCCAGATATTTATTGATAAATGATACCACTTTTGTCTATATTTATGTTCGAAAAGTTATCGATTCTGAATGCAAAACACCAACAGAATCTCGTTAAGAGATATCAATAAGCTGGAATTTGTTGCATTTCATAGTTTTCTCTCTGCCACTCTCTGTTTTATAGTATTTTGCAGTTTCCTGAATATCATTCCATCTAGACTGCAATAAAAATAAATTTAAGTGGCTTCCGATACTTGCATTTCCTCAAATTTATGCAAAATGACTAAAATATCATGAAAATATTTTACAACAACTGCATAAATCAAACGCTTTTTGTGAAAAGATAGTTTTATTTTGCCATACTTTCATGATATAAATTGCATTATATGGTAAATGCTATAAAATTGGACATTTTTTTGACAATGGGCACTTTTATATGACTTTCAAATAAAACTTTTTCTGTTATAAAATAAATTCGAAATATGATATAATGGATCTTATATAAATAAATAAATTATTATGATCTATGACATAATCATGATATTTATTTATATATCTATTTCTTATAAAATAAAAAATGATCGACCAGACAAAAGAGAAGTCACAGCGTTGACTGCCAAGGTCAATAATTCGAAACTTTATCGCAAGAAATACTTCTGCTGCATTTGCATAATCCATGCAAAAATAGTTTGTCATTGTTGTAGTGATTAAAATAATGTCGAGTTTACACTTTTTTTTGTTTCCATTCATTCACAATCTTTATCAAAAAATAATAACTTGGTGTATATTATTCAGTTTATATTATACCGCGGTTGTCTAGTCGTCATGGTCGAGGATTTCTGGTGGCATTGTTTTCGTTGAGTCGTATGATCGAGACATGATGCCACACTAAAGATATACCATTTAGATGGGATGATGCACGTTAAATCGAATCGAGGTCCCCAGTTTTCCCATTGTTGTGGTGTGAAAATTTGGAGAGGGATGTACCAGTTCAAATGTCATACTCTTCACTTGACCGAGGTTCAAACTTACGAAGTCCATTGCTATTAGCTCTCGTTTTACTTCTAAATTCGACGTTAGTTCACAATCAATCATGCTATATTAAACCAGGGATTGAAAAGAATGTATTATACTTAATGATAAAAATTATTATGAAAATAAATATTGCTTTAAATCGTCTTAAAAACCTACTGGTCAATTTGACCCAATGTGCCCACAAAAGTCAGGATTTTTCACATTCCTACCACCGGGCTAAAAGAATACCCAAAGCAAAAAATATCATCTCTTAAATACTCAGCAGAAATTCTCAAATTATTAAGATACCAATCGTCAAGGGAAGCGGTCGCTCATATAAAAAAAAATGACACACATAATAACTGTCGTTATGTGCCTGAGAAACGCGATAAGAGGATTACGGTGGTTAGTTTCAAAATATAATTCCGTTCCTGAATTCGAGTGCTTATTCGTCTACAAAATAGCGGTGGTATTGTAGGTTAAGTAGAAAATAGAGGGGTTCGAAATTTCAATCACAGACACTCACACGCATCTTCACATTGGCGCGACATGGAAACCCAAACATTTTGACAAATTTCTGGAGTGTCTCAAATCTCCCCGGCAACTACAGAGAGGCAAGCGACAAGGTCTTCGAATGATTCAATGGAAGTCTTGTTCACTAATGACTTTATATGTCCCCAGCAGAAGCAGTCCAGTCATGATAGGTTCGGTGATCTAGCAGATCGACGAATCGACCACCATGACCAATCCAATAATCTCCAAATGTATTGTTCAGGAATTGATTTATTGATGCAATGGAGTGGGGGGGGGAAGTCCCATCATGCTGGAAACATATTGAGTGACGCAGCAACTGAGGAACATGCGGTTCTTTGCTAAGTTGCAATAGAACTTGCTGCAGGAAGGTAATCCCTACAGCTCAGAAGAGGAGGAAGAAGTTCCAACGAGGTGGGCTTCGATAATGCCGCCCCGAACATTTACAAAAAAAACGGTTTCGAGTTGCATGTGTTCTTTACCATGGGGCCCACAAACGGACGTTATATGGACAGTAGGTTCCCTTTTCTGTAAAATGCGCCTCATTTGTGAATAAAATAAGCCCAGCTAATGAGGAGATCGTACTTTATTAGTGTCTGTCGTACTGTATTGATGAAACGAAGTAGCCAAATTCCTCTGGGGTTGATAATCTTCAAGCGTTGATGCCTGGAAGCTCTGTAAATTGTATGGATTCATTTGGTTTACAGACAGTATTCTCCATACGATGGGTTCGGAAATACGCAATAGTTGGGCTATCGCTCGAGTACTCGTACTCGAATTACTATGTGCAAGACGTAAGACATTCTCGTTTATCGTATTCAAAGATCGTATGATAAGAAGCATGCCTGTTCGGAAAATGTTCCTGATACAAGCTCAGAACGTTTCTAGAAATAAAATTCAGATCTGGAGTAGCGAACTGTAATGTCCATTATAGTTCGCAGCTCCATACGTTTGGTGCATGTCCGCCAACTTAACATATGAGTGTTCGCCCACCCTACAACCTCAGTGACTGGTTCTCAAATGTGGTTTCAAGCGGGATCGTTGTACAGTCGAGCTCCCGCGCAATGCCCTCTAGTGCATAAAAAAAGCATTTCTGATCCTTCAGTACTATGCGATTCCGAATTGTTTTTGTGCTCCTACACTTCTTTTAAGTTTGTAGCGCTGGTCATCCTGAATTCTCTTAAGTATAGTTTATATTTAATTGCGATTCGAAAGTACGAGATTCATTACTTTATCTTCCATTGTATTACTTAATGGAGACGCTAAGTCACTAGCCAAATAAGCAATCAAATGTGATTATAACCAGTCCGCAGTTATTTTGTTTCAACTTTTTTTTTCTCTTTATACTAAGGCCAATCACTTTGGCCATTCTACCAACCATTTTGAACCCATGCACATAACATCATTCCTGTCAAATTACTTCCTCTAATCTATTCTGTTAAAATTTCTTTGAATGGAATAAAGGACATTTAAAAGAGAGAAAAAATAATGATAGTTTATATGTGTAATTACATCCCCCTCTCAGATTTTGGTACGTATTTTGTAAAGTTCTGAAAAGCCTCAAGCGAATAGGTAAAAAGGATAAACAGTATTTTCAAATGTCGAAGGAAAAATTTTAATTTTGCATAAACTTTCCTTATCTCTTGCTCTTTCACTGCATTTTATTGCCTTCTAATAAATATATTTATCCATACTTGCGGAGGAAAGTAGAAAAAAATAAGAAATTATTCTAATAAGTGGTTTCCGACGGGGGTGGTACTGCCCATCGGTTTTAGTTGAAAAAAATCTAAGAAACCGTTTTTAGTCTAAAACTAATTTAGAAGACGTCGAGAATCAAAAGTCGTACCCATAGCATTATTTGTAAGAACGCGCTTGATTAACATTAAAAAGTATCGAATATGATAGTTTTAAATGTCATTTAAAACCAGACCGCATTATAAAAAAGTATTGTTACATTTACTACATGTATACTTTTGAAATGCAGAATTTTATAACAGATGGCGCAGCATATACATTCTTTCGCGCGGTGATTTGACATGTATAGCTTTTTATTCGTCTATTCCTAACCAGCAAAAACATACTTTGGAAAAATCGTGAGAGTTTAAATCCATAATATTTTTTTCTGCTTTGAAAATATCGAATTTTACATCATAAAAAGACCATTTGAGGGAGGTTTTGATTCATTACTTCATTTTGAAGGAAACTGTTGCTCAAACTTATCGAATACTTGTAGATGCTTATAACGAACAGATATCTTCTCACTACACTTGTGAACGTCAGTTCAATCGATTTAAAACTGGTGATTTTGATATAAAAGACAATACTAAATAAAAACCATCGAAAACATTTGAAGATGCAGTGTCGTAAGCATTGTTGGACGAAGATTCCACTAAAACTATATCACAATTGGCGAAAGTATTGAATGTGACTCAAAAAAGTGTTAGCGAGCGTTTTCACGGGAGGGAAAAAATTCAAAAAAAAAAAAAAAAATGAGAAATGGATACCACATAGTTCGTTTCAAAGACAAATGAAGAATCGGAAAGTCACTAGCTAAGTGCTGAAAACGGATGAATAGAAGAGTCTCCTGTGTCGAATTGTAGCAGGTTATAAAAAATGATTTATTTTGATGATCCCAAAAGAAAAAAATCGTGCATGATCCAAGCCAATCCTCAACATCAACTGCAAGACCAAACCACTTCGGAAAAAAAACAATGATATGTGTTTAGTGTGATAAAAATGTTGCTTATTATAAATTTCTCAAACCTGGTGAAACGATGAATTCTACCCCTTACGGACAACAAATGATCAATTTGGATTCGTGCATTGATTAGAAAACTCCGGAACAATCCCAAACGGATGGGAAAGGGATTTTTCTACATGTCATAACGCTGGTCTCCACATCAAAAGTTGTCAAGGGAATTTTAAAAGAATTTAATTGGAATGTGTTACCTTACCTGCCATATTCGCCGGACTTGCGTCTTCGGTCTATCCCATGTTCCACTCAATGCCAAACTGATTGGCTGAGCAGTTCATTGCTAATTTCGAAGAAGTAGAAAAATGGATTGATTCATTGTTTGCTTCAGAAACTTAACGTTTTTATTGGTCTAAAATCCATATCTTGCAGAAAGATAGGAAACAGTTGTAGAGTCGAGCGGCGCATACTTCATTTAAATAGCTGTACCTATTCACTTCAAACTAATATGTGTTTTTCCTTTGATGTGTCCTCAATACACCACAAAGTGTGTGCGTATATGTCGATCATCAAAGCTTATATTTAAGAGTATGGACAAGTCAAGGCAAAATTAAGGTTTCCGCAGATAAGGCAACACGATTTTCCGAGCACTATGTTAATCCAATAGTTACCTGCTTTTCTACTTAAAAATAGGTTATTGCTTTTAATGGCGTGGAATGAAATGCATACGAAAGAGTAAAAAAAAATTAGTATTTCTACTTGATTATTTTATTTTTTGATTTTCGGTAATATTTTTAAGTATTTATTAAATATACGAAAACTCACGATTATGTGTTATTGATTTCAAGAACGAGAATAGATATTTTTTTTTTTCTAAAAAGGGACGGTGAATAATTTTTTTTTTTTTTTTTTTTTGCTTTTGAGAAGGGGATGGTAGGACAAGTACGTTTGGAAACATCTGTTTTACAGCTACAGGAGAGCAATTGGCCACTGTCTGTCTGATTTAGAACCAAGGTCAAGTGACAAAGATGATCCGTATAAATTGATGAAACATTCTCTCAATTTCTACATAACATTATTAACGAACATAAATACTACTTTCATTTCACGCTAAATAGCTCCCAATACTCCATACAGCGAAGATTGAATCACGATTCCTCAATTATCATAAGCTTTCCAGTTTAAAAATGGGTACATTGGGCCTAAGATGTTATTGCGTTGAGGGAGCCACGTATTATTTCTATTTAGTTATTGTAAATTAATGTCTGTAAATCAATATTTTGTCCTACCATTTTGTAATAACGACCATTCCTTTATCCAGTTAAAAGTCTGTTTCCATAATGGCTGATACAGAGGACGCTGACTTTAACACAAGACAATTACATAAACAAGTTAATGGTACCGGACTTGAGCGATGATAAGGCGATAAGGCTATCCACGCAACATTTAAGGATATCAAGACATCTAAAGAAAAAAAAAAACTTCCGAATTCAAGACTCGTTTTTGTGACATATATCTTTTAAATTTAAAAGTAGAGCTTCAATATTTTTGTGTGCCTAATAATGATATCTTAATCCTTCTACAGAATTATAAAAGTAATTTTTTAGTCAAAATTTTTTTCTTCAAAGTTGAATATAGACCTAGTATTTAAGATACAAATAATAATTTGTGCGCATTTAGGTACACTTAAAAAATTATTACACTATATAGCACCAAACTTTCATGCTTTTATAATGGATTGAACATATAGGGAACCAATTCAGTTTTTTTTATTAACTTCGCACTAGAAGCAACACGAAGGCTATTGGCGACGGACCTCACAATTTTGAACCACGGTCAAGTGACGAGGACGACACCTGAGCTGGCACCCCTTCCCCTTACATCCATACAAACGGGAGAACTTTAGGCCCCGACAGATTTAACGTGCATCAGCCCCGGCAACACGGCGGGTCTTTGGCGGCCAAGGATCGAACCCGCTACTGAACGAAAACCGCAGGCCACGAATCCGAAACCTTGACCACTAGGCTACCGCGGCCACGTAGGGAACTAAATATATTTTTCTCTATATGATCATAACACCTAAAAAATTTGTTTCATGCATGAAAAAAGAAGAAATTTTAAATTTTTAAAATTACGAACTTCTGTCATTTTTTCCCCAAAGAAATTATACAGCAATAATATTGAAAAATTTGGTTCACTTTGTTTTGTGCATTGTTTTCTACACGAAGTGCACATAGAGAACTCAGAAACCATGTCCACATTCAACTAAGAAGAGAAAAAACTTTTTGAGTAAAATATTACTTTTATAATTACATACAAAGAAGAAGATATCATTATTAGGCATAAGAAAATCTAATCTCAAAGAAAAGTTTTTAAAGATACGTGTCACAAAAACAAGAAGTTTAAAATTCGGTATTTTACTTTTCCTCACCTGCCTTGGTACTTTTAAATTGGTGTATTATTATCCAAACCTCCTCATTATATCATATTCTTGGTCATTCCGTATTGGCGACGGACTTCGTATTTTTGAACCTCGGTCAAGTGTGTGAGGAAGGCGACATCTGTGATAGGACCTCCCTCTCCAAACTTCTACACCACGCCAATAGGAGGGCTTGGGACCTCGATCAAATTGAACATATATCAGCCCCACTATCCAGCGGATCCATAGTGGCAAGAGGGCTCGAGTCATGGCAAACCCACGACTCGATGAAAACAACGCCTACCATGAATCAACGACTATGTTAGTTCGACTATGTTAGAAGTTAACTCGGCCACTTTTAATTCGGTAAAATAATGTGCATTTACATAGAATATTCGTGAAGCGTTGCGTGCTGTATATACGTTACTCTGCTATGTTATACATTGTGAAACTGAAAAGAAAAATAAATAAAGTAAAACATAACTAGACGAATGAAAAAAAAAATAAGATAATTCCTGATATTATGTGTAAGAATGTTTTTACTATTTTTTATGTTCTTAATTTCATTTCATGAATTTTGCAGCATTTTTCTTGAAATTCTAAATTCTTAACAGACATTGCGTGATGCATTATAATGCACCATAAAAACTTGATATTTTGTAAGAAATATTAAGAATATTTTTGTGCAGGATTTTGAGACTAGTTTTCGTAAATGTTTCGCAAAAATCGAGAAAAATATTAAAAGTAGTACTGAAATTGAAAGAGCTTAAAACTCAAACATAAAGTTAGAACATAACAAAAATTACTGAAAAATGTTAATATAGCATAAACATTTGATAGGGTTACAAATTGAAAAGCTTTTTGTGTTACTGAAATCAATAAATGAAACTGAATATAAAAGCAGGGCTACACCAAACAGTTTATATAACATCTTACACGTGACAACTGTTGATTTATTGATTCAAACTACTTATTAATGAATTGTTTAAGCATGTTTCAATTCAAATTTTATTCCCTTTCTTATATATACAAGTATATGTTTACAGTATACATTTAAAAATACGAACACATCAAGTTAATCAGAATTAAACCTATTTCTCCTTAACTAACTAGCTCAAATTAGTTTTAGCCATTCTTTACTTATATATAAAATAAAAATAAAATGGTAAATCTATGCCCCTAAATATTTCAGCTTTGAATTATATGCAAAACTTTGCTGTCTCATCAGTACTGTTCGAAATTCTTCGATTAAATGAATAATAAGGTTCGTGATTTGAAAATGATATATTTTTAAGCGAAATTTTCACACTAGTTCTTTTAAAAACCAACTCATATCAATTTTGTGATTTAAAACTAAAATTAATGCTAAAACTGTAATTTCTAAGTATTAAATGAAAGCTGATGAATTGGAAATTATATATTCCTGTATATTTAATATCAAATGATTCAACAGAATGCTATATTATAATTATTTTGAGATTCCTATATGTTGAGGAAAAGAATTTTTTTTTTTTTTTTTCAATTTAAATAAAACATTTTAATTTTTTAAAAGATTTTAGTTCCAGACACGATTAATTGTTTGAAATAAATACAAAAACTATTAAAGAAACAGAGGCAGTATTATATTTCTATATGAGTGCGATGTACAGTAAACTTATGGTCAGAAAAGAAATGATGTCGAATGAGATGGCGATAGAAATTTTTGTTTGAAGGCTGCTAGAAGTAGCGATGTGATAAAACATTACGAGTACAAAAATCGCCCAGTTCATTGAATAAAAAAAACCTTATTTGGCGCTCGTGCTTATATTGCGTCTAAGTCGTATCAAATATGCAATTCTTTTGACTATGTAGTAAATTATTTCTTATTTTCCCAGTTTTATTTGCATTGTTACATCATAGTTCAATTTTGGCGTACAGCTGCCATACTCATCATTAATGCATGTGTATATGGCGGGAGACGTTCTGCATCAATCATTAACGCAATCCTCGCTCAAACAGTCTGAGACAACATGATTTTTAATTTACAAAGTAAATGTATTGGGTGTATTGAATTCCGACAGCTGCATCAGAAGATTGATTAAATGAAGCTCTTAAGACTTGATAAGCTACAGAAAAAAGAAAATATATATATTGTGCAGCTGTCACAGAAGCGTGCTCAGACTATAATTTTGGAGGATGATATCCAAAATATTAATACAAAATAATTAATATAAAAAATAATTATAAACACACTTTATAACACACACATATGATGTGTTTTATGTAATGTTATATATACATATATAACGGAAGTAGAAAATTAAATAAAATAAATAAATAGTATGAATTAATTAATTAAAATCCAAAAAGAAACCAAAATAAAAACAGAAATATAAAATAATTAAAAGTTACAAAAAGAAATCATACTTAATTGTTTTTGAAGATAGAAATATAATGGATACAATTTAGTATATTTTTGTATGCTTAATAACATGTATACAAATGAAAAGTAAAATTTTACAGAACTTATAAAAAAATTAAATAAGATATAAATTTACCAAAAAGTATTTTATACCTGTAAATGATGGCAAGAAGAGTAAAATAAAAACAATTAAAAGATGTACAGACTACAGATTGAAAAAAATAAAGATAAATATGAAGGAATTATTTAACGAACGATCACATGAAAAGAAGAAGAGGTTAAAAAAAGCAAATTACTAGTATTTCAGCGCATTTAAACGATGCAGGAGGGAGAAACGACATCTGAAGCTCTGCATAAAAGAAAAGTTATAAAGTACATTTCTCAATCGAAAAGCGCTTTGTATAGTCGGAGTTTATTCAGAATATCGTGTTATGTCTCGAATAAGAAGAAATGCGTACCATCAAATGTAGAAATTCGACGGAGGCAGGATCGTTGCCTATCGAGAGTGTGGGTTATCGTCCCTTGAAATTGCCCGTCACACTGGTCGAGAACCTAAGAATGTCATGCGAATATGGAGTCAAAGTGTTGCTGAGGGTCATACTGAACGGCATGTAGGATCTTCACGCCCTCGCATGACTAACTCCTTAGAGCACAAATATATTGAGAAGTCAGCCCTGAAAAATCGTGCAACCACATCATAATCATTAGTCAGAAAAGGGGCCTGTTTTCAGCACACCCAGCATCCTCTCGTGCTGTGTGACGACATTTGTAGCAGTGTGGACTATCAGCATGGCGACCATTACTTCGGCTTCTCTTGACAATGCAGCATAGAAAGAGATCGCGACTTTGGTGTATCGAGCGAATAAAGCTGGTTGCAGGAGTGACTCAATGTCGTCTTTTCAGATGAGTTCCGGTACTACGTATAGTTTTCTGATGATTCGTGTCTGGAGGTTCCGAGGAGACCGTTCGTCGCCTGCTTACATTCGATATCGGCATAGAGGCCGTGTACCTGGTGTGATGGTTTGAGCAGCCATTGGGTATACGACACGCACACCTTTTGTTCGGATCGAAGGCAATTGGAACGCAGATCGATACGTTTCTGATATCTTACGTCCTGTGGCTGTGCCCTATCTTCGAAGCCTGCCAAACACCATCTTCTAACAAGGTAATGCAAGAGCATATGTTGCATGTCATGCTTTGACCTTCCTCGGTACACAGGATATACGATGGATGCCCTGATATTCACGGTCCCCAGGACTGTCACCCACTGAAAACATCTGGCCATTGCTTGAGAGACTGGCTCACCACCCTCTCCAGGTAATACGGTTGATGTAGTGGGGCATAGACTTGAAACAGCATGGAATGAATTGCCCATTTCTGTCATCCAAACCCAGTTCGACTTCATGCCTAACCGGAGAAAAGCCGTTTTAGCTGTCAGGGGTGTCAGCTATTTCTATTAATTTCGCACACTAGTACACCCACAAACTGCTTGTAAATTTAATCATTTTGTCTTCATGCCACGCTGTTTGAGTACAGTAAATATATTTTTTTGTATTTGCTTTCCCTTTATGGTGTTGCAACTTTAATGGTCAGCACAAAGTGAAGAAACCTCCAAAAGAAAGATGGAAAGTTAAAAGCGAAAGTGGAGAGAAGTGTCATTTATCACAGAAAGAGAGAGTACTATAGATAAGATAAAAAAAATCAACTTTTAAAACGACGTTATTAAATAGATAAAAAAGGTGGAAAGAAATTTTACAAATAAACTAAAATTTAAAAACAGGATTTTTTTGTGGTATTTTATAATTATTATGTTTTAAATTCGAATATAATAAAATTCGAAGTATAATAAGCTTATAATGACATTTTGTCGGTGGATACGGAAGGATGGGTCGACATTTCTAAAATACTAACTTTATTGACAGCTCAGCTACAAATCTACAGAACAATCAAACTAGAAATCTATACTATTTATTTCCACTCATTTCACCTCTGCTTCCGCTTTCTCTCTTGAAAGCTTACACTATATATACACATAATAGTCTTAATTTGCAAATCTCTGTTCTCTTCTTCGGAGGAAGCCTTCTGATATAACTAACTGTTGAGGAGTGCTAATTCCCCAAGAGGACTATTAGTGGCCAGGTCGCGGATAGATCCGTCACAAGCTTGCTGACTAAGTTTGTGAAAATTATCAAGGTCTTTGTAAATATCGTATATTGATCACGAGTATAATGTTACGAAAAAACAAAATTATAAATAATGTTTGGAAAAATACCATAAATTAAAAAAACTAGTACATAACGGTACCTTATGAATTTTAAAGCTAAATTTATCTCTTTTATCGAAAATATCAAGAAATTTTACTATCTTCTTTTGTTAAAAGAAAAATATCCAAAAATTTCACTCTATTTAATTATCACAAGTTTATAATAATTTTAAATTCATTGGATAAAAAAAAATAACAAGGGTTTAACATAATTATTAGATTAAAAGATAATATTATCAATAAATCCAAACGCACGCACACACACATAATGTATTAAAAGTAATATATACAAAATAATTATGTTCATAATACTGTCAGTAAATATTAGCCAAACATTGCTTGCTGAACTAACTTGTAGTTTACCTTTAATCTTTTTATGTACCCTATTATTAAAATAAAATAACTTTCTTTTTTAAAACAAACTTAACAAAGAAATCAAATTTTTCATTTGCAATAATCTTAATAATATTAATTTAGATAAGTTTTATTATATCCAAAAGCTTTTTTTAATATTGAGATTTTTAACACAGAGATAATTTTTCATATTTATTAAGAAGGCAATATATATATGTGTGTGTATAAAATACAACATATATAATATGCATGTAATTGTAAATTGATTAAGTAACTTTATTTATATAATTTCATAAATTAGTTACTTAATGACCAAACTCATTTCATTTAACACAAAAATAAATTTACTTAAACTAAAAATTTCTTACCTTCTAATTGAAATTGCCACATATTTATGAATTCTCACTGAGTAAGCAAAAGTAAGCATCTCATACCCGGAAAATTATTTCGCAAATGCTCAGAATAATTTATTGACATATCCTGAAAAACTATTGACATTTTTTAATGATGTTGCCTTGTTCATTTACTCATGCAGAACTGAAAAATAAAAATACTCGAGTGATGCGTAAGACTCCACGCGCTTGCGTGAAATAAATTATCCAATCACATGCTGGAACAACAGTAAGAGACGTATTAGTTTGATCCTAATAATACTTAGTAGTTGATAGACAAAAATATTGGATCGTTCTGAAAAAAAAAAAAGATGTAATTATTATTAAAAAAAAAATTTCAAAATTTTTGTGATAACGTATTTACATTAACTTAATGGTTCATAAAATACATACTCTAAAAAGTGTGGGACAGCTCTTTAATGTAGATCATTTATTAAGACAGAAAACCTGCTTCTATTCCCTCGTAATCATATAATACTACTTTACTGCTAGACAAAACTCGTACTGAATTACAGTTGAACATCAAATCATCTTTTCAAATTTCAGTTACGGAAACAATTTTATCAAATAAATATAATGTGTAAACTACGAAATAATTATTTGTGAAAGTAATGATAAATTGGAATTTCCATAAAAAAAATATGGAACCAATATAATAATTTACGTTATGTAAAACCATATATGTGTGTGTATGTGAGTGTATCTCATATTCCGATCTTTTAACTAAAGTTTAAAGAAATTTTAGTCTAAAATCTGTCATAAAATCACTTTTTCGAATCATCATGATTTTTTACAAATCAGTTGATTTCGTTCGTAAAAAGTTGAATAGCTATTTTTACGAGCAATGCTAAATTTTAACAGTTTCTGAGATATTGTACGATACTGATTCAATTTTAAAATAATATTTGAAGTTTTACTTCATTTAATTAATTTCAAAATTAAAATTTTGTTACGTATTTTAAAATTTAGGTTGACATATAATTTAATATTGAAAAATATTAAAATATTTAATCAATTAATGGAAAAGTTAAACATTTAAAATCCATTAAAACATGATTAAGCTAACTTGTTCCATTAGTATACATATTATCAATATATGCATGCACATACTTGTGAACTAATTATTCGTTATACTTATAAAAGGATATTAGATGTTTAATCTCAGGATATTATTATTTTACAAAATTATACTGAATTATTTCATTCATTTGACGTACCATTTTTCCTCACATGAAAAAAATTGTATATGCAATTATAAATAAATGGTAATAGTATCATTATTATCATATATGTATATGTAATATCAGTGATCTTTTTTTCTTTCAGTAAAATATCTTATGATAAATCAGGATTTGAAAATTCAAATTATACCATTTTCCAAAAATGTTTCCTGAGTAACTTTGATTCAGCTGAAATATAAGTTCTGTCTGCGTTAAAAGTTTGGAATAGAAGTATTCTACGAAGTTTCCTTTATGGTAATCGTGAGTTTCGAAACATTTTTATGTCTGGCAAAATCGTCTGGAAAAGTATTTGTCTGTATCATTTCATGAATCCACGTTCTAAAAGCTATTTCAAACTTTCTTGTTTCCATAGTTGAATTCTGAATAAACCTAAAAGAACAAATTTCTCAAAGTTTATCGAATTAAAACTTTTCTCAGCTAACTAATTAAAAAAAATAATGGTATATATTTTTTAAAAACTTTTGATAAAGATTACTGCGAACTATTACTTTTTGTTATACAATGGATTATACTATACACAGCATTCTATAAATGATATTATCAAATAATTATATTATCGAAGTGCTTTTCCTCTTTAAGTTTATTTTCCGAGCTTCCTAACAAGTTGAAAATAGATACAAATCCTAAATGTTCTCATTACGAAAACAAATCTTATTAATAAGTTCAGTATATTCTATTTGCAAAAAAATCATCATACTTTCTGATTATACGAATTCCGACGGAAAATCACCCACTCTGTGGTGATTTCGTGAATTGGAGAAAAATGTGTATCGAGCTTACGATTTTTTTGGATATTGCTATATTCATAATTAATATTTTTGAATATACTTCTTAATTTACATTCAAGCATTTTACATAGAGTTCCCAATATTGTATTTCCAAAAAATTTGACCGTTTATAAAGTACAATATCACAAAGTGAAAATTCTGCACTTCTTACTGTTAGGGAAGACATTTCTAAAGAAATTTAAATTCTTTTCTTTCCTTCTCATCTAGATAAATCAACCACGTAGTCGTCAATATTCAATATGAATTACATCTGCTTGGATGGAAAGAGGGATGAAGGGGAATGATCAGTGAAAGGATGGAACATAAATTACGTAAATACACGCGTATTCAAGAACGCGTGAGAGACACATATCATTGGATTGGCTATGGTAGCATGCATGCTTGCAAATATGCCAGAAAAAAAAAAAAAAAAAAAAAACTTAAGAAACCCTAACATATTTAAAATCATCAAAAGTGAAGACTTTTTCCATGATCATGTATGGTAACTTATATGTGATATCCACATGAAACAAAGTAAGTATTATCGAATTAAGTATGGGAACCATGGTTGAGAAAAGATGTTAAAACCAAATGTGCAGCGGATTTGGACTTCGTACTTCTAAAGAGCGTCTTATATAAAATGGCATTGATGCATGTTGAATCCATCAGGGTTCTAATGACTCACGTTTGTTAGTATGAATGTGGATAGTGAGAAGGCAATTCAGATATCGTCTTTGTAATTTGAACTGGATTTATAATTAATAGGTCTTACATCGATATTCCTCGTATTGCTTCTAATGCGGCATTCATTAGTCAATATATCAATCGAGAGAACAGGAATCTCGTTACAAGCATTATCGCACTTCTAAAGTTCCCTCAGAAGTTTATATTCTTTGGTAAGTATATATAAACGGTATTTGGAAAGTATTAACTCTTCACGGGCTTCCCATCTTTAGGTAAATACGAGAATCATATACCCTCAGGGCACTGGAGATCTTTTTCTTCCCCGTGGGGTTTATTACCTTTTGTAAACACACGTATTGCTTCACCTGGATAATTCTAACAATCCTACTCAATTTTTGATCCTTCTCTTTGTCACCTAGTTCTTACTTTTTTCTTCCTTTTCTCTGTCTAGATAACAGTATAAAAACTGTTGGCATAGTTTAGTGGCTGTGGTAGCCTAGTGGTCATGGTCGCGCATTCAAGGCCAGTGTCGTTTTCGTCCAGTAGTGAGTTCGAGTCCTGATGTCTTTAAAGACCTCCATTGTAGCGGAGTTGATGCTAGTTTAATCTGGTCGAGGTCCCAAGTCCTCCCGTAGGCGTAGTGTAGAGATTTGGAGAGGGAGGTTACAACTCAGCTATCGTCTTCCTCACATGACCGAGATTCAAAATTACAAGGTCCGTCACCAATAGCTTCCGTATTGCTTCTCAGTGCGACGTTAATGAAAAATTACATCACATTGGCGCAGTTTAGTTAGATTTGGCACTTGCGCCATAAATCTCAATGTTACACACTTATTCTCGACTTACGACAATTTTGACCCTTTTCCCATTTTCATCAGAACACTGTTGTGGCCGGAGTAACGTAGTGGTAAAGGTCGCGGACTCGCGGAAGGCGGTTTTTATTGAGTCTTGGCTTTGAGCCCTGATGCCGCTAAAACCCTCCCTGTAGAAGGAGCGAATGCATGTTAAATCTGTCGAAACTCAAATTCATCCCATTGGCGTGGTGTAGAAGTTTGGAGAGGGATTTTCAAGCTCAGATGTAGTTCTTGTCGCATGACCGAGGTTCAAAATTTTGAGGTCCGTGAACAATAGTCCGTGTTGCATCTGGCGCGATAATAATAAAATCAATCATCTAGAACGCTGTTACATCTTGTTTGGCGCAGTATAGCCACAACTTATTCTTGTGCCATTGAATTCCACCATCACTCTCACATTTGATAAGTGTGGGAATTCTAAACCTGAGACACTTAGTGTGCTTTTTCTTTCTCGTGAGGTTCATTACCTTTAGTTAACATAGGCGTCACGACACCGGAATACCCTATCAACCTTCATCTATTTTTGACTCTTCTTCTTGTCAACCAATTTCTTCCTGTCTACATTACAGTTTAAACAAATTTCTGGCATAGTTTCACCAGATTGGGCATCTCTCTCTCTTATTAACATGAATTGTCATTCACTCTCCCACTTCTAAAGCCAACTTGAACGAAACTCCGCCCTTCGAAGATCATGTCCTTTTCACAAGATTTCATAGATTCCTTGACTGTGACGTTCGATTTGTTTTATAAACTTTAAAATCTGTTCACGGTGCGATGATCAATTAACCCATAACTGATTGTATTCATAATAGCAACAGACATAATAGAAATTTATAAGGGAACGAACGTTAAGAATTTGCAATGAAAAGAGCGTTTTTCTCTTCCCCGATATTTCACATAACGGTTCGTTTATCGAACACTTTAAGGTTGGTTGTATTTAATGTGAGAAAGATATATTTTTATTAAAATGAAAAGGCTGGTGTGACAAACTCGCTAATGGAAGCAGTTCTCAACATTGTCCTTACAGATAATTTTACTCTTATTTGGATTAGGAAGGCCTGTATTCCCGTAGCAAAACCTGGAGGAATAGGGTGTCAGCTCTGATGTCATCCACTTGACTGTGTTCAAAATTATGAGGTTCATCATCTGTAACTCTCAAAAATATTGTACTTTTTTATTTTGTGAAAAAAATGTCTGCGTTTATTATTTATTAACTTTGCTCAAAGAAGCAACACTAGAATTATTGGTGACATACGTCATAATTTTGAATCTCGATTAATTGATGAGGGTGACCCACTCTCCAAATTTCCACATTACGTCAATGGTGCATGAGATCTTCTACACGATGGATATTTAGTGAAATCGGAAGTCGACGGAGTGAACGTCAGCAAATAAGCTCACCACCATGACCATTCGGCTAGAGTGGTAGCATCAACTGCAGCTTGGTTTGAATTGGTTAGGTTTTATTAACGTCGCACTAGAAGCAACACGAGGGCTATTGGCGACGGAACTCGCAATTTTGAACCTCGTTTAAGTGACGAGGACGAAACCTGAGCTAGCACTCCCTCTCCTAACTTCCACAACACTCTAACGGGAAGACACTGAGCCCCGACAGATTTAACGTGCATCAGCCTCGGTTAAGTGGAAAATCTTCAGTGGCCAAGGCTCGAACACACGACTCACACACGAAAAGCGCCGGCCCCGAGTCGGAAAACATGACCACTAAGCTACCGCGGACGCACATCACCTGCAGCGAAAACAAATAAAGAAAACTCCATGAACCATTATTTATTATTTAATGCCTTTATATTATAATTGATGGATTAGACACTTAGTCATGTCAAAGGCTATATCAAACAGAGAATCGTAAACAATGAATATAGCGGGGGAAAATCTGGATTTTACAAAAACAATTAGTCATTCATCGTTCTTGTTAACCATTCTATCTTCTCTAGAATTAAGTGGGCTGGCGCGGTTACACTAACAAAAAAATGTATTCACCTTTTTTTCGTGAGTTTTAGCACAGACCTTTTTGAAAGATAATAGCATACAATAAGCGAGTGAGAACCAACTTTGTAACATCTTTTTTCTGTTGGGCGACATTTGTCACAAAATTTTCACATGTATCACCAATCCCTAATATATATATATATATATATATATATATATATATATATATATATACATATCCATGCAGTTAAATCATTCGCAGTAGTAATTTTGCATTCATTTTCTTACGATTTAGCTTCCTTTTATCCAAGCCCCAAATTATTTAACGAGCTAGTAACACTTAATCTTCAGAAAGTTTTAATTTTTAAAAAACTCCAGTACAGAATAAGGATTGCTTTTACCTGAAGTGAGAATTGAAAAACGTTGCCTCGAAGAACCCAGCATTGTTAGTTTAAATACCTCACGTTTCGAGTCCCTGTTGAGGTACCATTAAATACTTTGTAAAAAAAAAAAAAAAAAAAGAATAAGTAAGATACGAGACTAAAATATTTGAATAAAATGAATTTTTAGAAAAAAAATTTTCTTTGTGAAAAATACCAGAAAATCATGTGTAAGTGAAATTTAATTTGTGTTGTAGGAAATAAATAATATATTTATTTTTAAGTATAAGCACACACATTATAACATATATATTTGAATATTGGAAACCCCTCATCGTTTTTGTTCAGTGTCCTCTGTATACGACAGTGGTAGCTGAGTAATTTTCGCAGAGTCGTGAATTTGAGCTCTGATGCTTGTAAAAACTCGCCAAATAACGGAGTTCTGCCTTTGGCGTGGTGTGGAAGTCTGGATAGATGTTCTAGTAGATGCATTTCAGTTGTAATCTTCGTCATATGATTGGGATTCAAAATTACGAAACCCGTCAATAATGTAGCCCTCATGTTGTTTCTTAGTGAGACGTTAATCAACTATCAATTGGTGTCCTCTGTCTGATTAATGGACATAGCAACAATATTTTTCGCAACTGTAAGACTATAATATTACCAGTGATTTTTGTTTCCAGTGATATATTCAAATCGAGTGTCAGATTCGAGTCCTATTTCAGACCCATTGTGTAGAACAAGGTTTCCCAAACGTTGAGTCGCTTTCATGCTTTCATAACTCGAAAAGTGCAATGCTGAATATCTTTATAATATTTTAGTTTACCTGAATAATTTAAACTTGAGGTAACATTGTTATCGTTTTTAAACTGAAGGAGAAGGCTACAGTTGCTACGAAAAAAACTCAGTTTGTGAACACGTTGTGCAGAAGCTGGTAATTACAAAGTTTTAACAAATAAGGACAACAGAATCGTAAATTGAGTGTAATGTGAGTTCATTGCCAAATGAGATTTCAAATACTATCAAGGAATATTTACTAGGCCTGCAAATTTTAGTGAATGCTTTTCCTCAGAAATAGTGATACAAATAAATAAGGACCGAATTGCCGGATTCAGGTGCTGAATCTATAACTGAACTATCGTGATCATATAACTCAAATATATACGAGAGAACAGCAGAGTTGGATTTTTGGCTGTTGTGTCGTCTAGAGCACCCAGTTTTAGCAGAGAGGGTTAAAAAATTTCGATTGACTTTTCTCCCGACTTATAAAGGGAAAGTAATCTATAAGTGTCATCCCTCAAATCTCAAAATAAACAATAGGTTTTTAGGAGTCACGAGACAGAATCTTAATCCCTTGACGTACAATGACATCAAGGAGACGTCATTTATTTCATGTGCCATCGTAGACTTCGATGTCTCAGAGACGTCAAGAACTGTTTGTGGTAGACGACGTTGCCTGTATATTGTTAGATTGCTTAATTGTTTCATGCATGATTCGATTCCGTTTTTGTATATGTTCAAGATGCTCCCCTCTTCTCAACGCCATCAGGGGCTTACCTACTTTAGGTAGGTACGGGCACCATGACTCCGAGGAAACCAAATGATCACTTTCTTTTCCTTGGGGTTTACTGTCTTTGTTAAACACGGATGACGTACCTTTGGGATACCTTAGCGATCCTTCTTTGTTTTTAACCCTCTCTCTCTCTTTTCTTGACAATTCCCCCTTTTTCTTACTTTTTTTTTATATCAAGACTAAAAACACATTTCCAACGTTACACTTTTTTCATGGTCATTGCATTTAAATGTTATATAGCGATGCAAATATAAAAATGAAACTTTTTGTTTCTAAGCTATGGCATGGTAGCCTAGTGGTTTTGGTCATGGACTCGTAACCGGCGTTGTTTTTGGCGAGTCGTGAGTTCGAGCTCAGTTGCCTTAAGACCCGCCGTGTAGCGGAGCTGATGCACTTGAAATCAGATTGAGGTTGCCAGTCGCCCCGTTGGCATGACATGGAAACTGTTCAGTTGAGTCTAATTAAATAGCACTTTTTCCACTCGTCAAATTTCGTTTTATTTGTATGTCAAGGGATTAATAGCAAACGGGCCACAGGAAAAAACAGTTTTGGTAAAGCTAAGGTTAAATAATGCATCATATTAAATGGAATCAGATCTTAAAGTTCTTACTTAGTATCGAAATTATAAGAGTGAAATGCTAGCTTAAGTATCGTCTTGGCCACACACTTGATTGTGATTCGAGATTGACAGATCCTTCACCAAAACTCTCCTGTTCGAAATCAATGTTAATTTAAACTAATATAACCCAACAAAATCTTCATTATTATTATTATTATTATTTTGAAATTTTTATTTTAATTCACACAATCTTTGAAACGCAGAACTAAAGACTCAGCTTCTCGCCTATCTTTGCCACGTGAGAAATAGAAGTTATTCTGAATGAAATTTAATAAATTAATTTAAAAAGTAACAATTGCCTGTATAAGTAGTATTGTTAACAATAAATGTATATATTTCCTGGTCTATTTCTTATCAAGATTTATTTACTACAAAACATCATTCACATTCCTGTATTTATTCCGTTTAAAACAGTAACATTAAGTTTGTCTCTGAATAATTTTATCTCTACGGGATTGATTGCATTAGAGTTGATCCTGAATTTGGACTTCTTCGCTACTCATCTTGGATCCCAGCCAACGTCTCGGAAGTCTACTACGGAATGAACAAAATAGGAGGAAGCACAATTGTATCACATGCACAAGATATAAAAATAGAGAAATATATTTAATTAGAAAAGTATCCATATTTAATACATATTCGTTAATCCTTATTCGCAATATAATTCAAAAAATGAAGAAGTTATTATAATATCGTACGTTTACAAAATGTATGGAAACTACCCTCATGCCCTCAAATTCCAGAAAATATTTATTTGAAAGAAGTTTAACTAAACTCTAGGGAATACGCCATTTGTTCATGACTGATATTTTGCTAATTCACGTGGTGCGATGGTATTCTCAGGAGTTAAATAGACAACCGTCTCGAAGTTTTCTGGTAGATACCAGGAGAGCATTAGTTTCTTGGACGCCTGCAAGACTTTTTCCATCTGCAGTTTGTGTGGAGATGCCCAAGCCAGCCGATCACATCTTTTCGCGAGCCTGAATTTGTCGAAAATAGGCCTGAACACTTATTCTGCTATGGTGAAAGATTTTATCCGAATCAATCAAACTCAGAGGGTCTGCTTCTTTATGCAAGTACGAGCATCACGACTTTGAGTTGCCTGAGTGATTATTTTCTTTCCTATGGAGTATACTGTCTTTTTCAAACTCGAGTGACACTCTCCCGGTATACTATAGCTAATCTTTATTTTGGATCCTTTTCCTTGTCAACCAAATTTAACCTTTTCAATTTTTTGTTTTAGCGTTTAGATTACAGGTTAGCAACATTTAGCCTTACGCTACCAACCACAAATTTCACTACTCACTTATCTGGATCAATGGGTGGCCGCAGTAGCCTAGTAGTCATGGTCGCCGACTCGCGGCTAATGTTTTCTTTTTGTCGTGGATTCGAACCCTGATGCCACTTAAGATCAGCCATGTAGCGGGGCTGATGCATGTTTATTCAGATCTCAAGTCCTGCCTTTGTCATGGTACAGAATTTTGGAGAGGGAGGTACTAGCTCGGGACACCTAAGATGGTACCTCCTTCTTGACTGAGGTTCAAAATTAAGAAGCCTGTCTTCAATACCTCTCGTGTTTCTTCTTAGTGCAACATTAATACACAATCAGTGGTCTCATGGATCTTAGTTGAATGGAAAAAATAATATTTTCAGAACTAAAATTTGTTTCAGTTTTAATCACATAAGAAAGAGCGAATTTTTCTATAAATAAAAGTGTTTAATAGAAATTGTCCTTTTCAAGTACGTGTAATTTAGGTCGTAAACTTCGTGAATTTTAAAAACTCGAATCTTCGGTTCAAATTCTAATTTAAAAAAACATCATCATTCGAAATAGTGAATGCTGGTTTTCATTAATTTTCATAGGGTTTCATTATAGAACAACCACACATCAGGTGTCCAGTTTAGCAGGTGTCAATTCTTGCTCCGGTTAGAGTGCTATTGATCAATAACTGTTTTATCACTTTCAGTTATCCAACCAAAACAAAGGAATATGTCCCATGGTTTTGGAAGAGGCGTGGTCAAATCCATAAGGCCTAAGATTTCTAAAGAGAAGAGACATTCAGAGCTCTACAAAACGTTCCACTAGAACGTCGCGTCCAAGGACATTCCAATACTTTTTTAGCGTGTGATATATGCGTAGAAAGTGTTAGTGCGACAAGCACTTTATTTTGTAATTATCACCTTTAATATTTTGAATTAACCGAAATTTAAATTGTGTAAATAATAATCTGAGTATCGCATATTTTTTTTTTTATTCAACGCAATCAAATAACCAGAAAGCCACAGTGGAGGAGTATGCGGCGACTCTCTTCTACAACAACATTAGAAATTGAAACGCCTTACTTAACCAGCCATATGAGATGTCTTTTCAGTCTGGTTGGTAGGAGTGCATTCTTCGGACCCACTGGTCCAGGGTTCGAAACAACGCAGCCGCATTAAAGCCATCAGCTCTCTCACCCTCCTCGGGGTCGGAAAACCACTGACTGTCGAAAGATCAAACATAGATATGTTTCTGCCTTCCTTTAAGAATGACGGAGGTAGAGTGAATAGAAATTTATATTTAGATAGTAGAGTGGAAGTCGTACATTTTTTGTTAATTATTTTGTGACATCATAGAATACTAATTATCTGACAGGTAAGCGAAATTTCCTAACTTGTGAATTCCAGCTCAAGCATTCCATACTGATATTGTTGCATTTTCAACCTTTTCCTTGTCATTCTATCCCTTCTGTCATTAACGCACGTTGTTTAACAAATGAACACAGCTTGGTTCGATGTGATCCTTGCCCTTAATTAATCAGTCAGCCATCCAATCAGAGATTTTTTTTTAAAAAAAAAAATTTCGGTTCTCCATAATATCTAAAAAATGTAGCTACCCAAGCTACCTGCGGTCATCTTGTCATCGAGCTCGTGACCTGCAATGTTTTAATCTGGTCACATGTTCAAATCCAGTTACCATTGAAGATCCGTACCATCAAGGTCTTATTTCTTCGTAATGATTCCGAGTTACCATAGTGATCTTTTTCTTTTCCATAAATTTTACTATCTTTCGTAAACATGAGTGACTCACTCCCAGGATACTCTGTTGCCGCGATAACCCATTAATCATAATTATGAACTCGAGGCGTTGTTTTCGTCTATTCGTGGATTTGAGTCCTGATGTCACTAAAGATCCGCATGTTGCGGGGTTGATAGACGTTATATTTGTTGAGGCTCCATGTCCTTCCAATGGCGTGGGATAAAAGTTTGAAAAATAGATGTCGACTCATATGCAGTCATTCATTGACCTTGATTCAAAATTACGAGATCCGTCGTCAATAGCTCTGGAATTGCTTCTAAGTGCGATGTTAATAATCAATCAATCATTCATGAGATGCTGCAGAAGTTTGGAGAGAGAGGCTGCAGTCCAATGGACAGTCAAATGTCGTCCTGATCATTTGACTGAGTCCCATTACGAGATCTGTTGTCAATAGCCCTTGTGTTGCTCTCAATGCTACAATAATAAAACAATCAAAAACTCGGGGTTCCCTAGCCATCCTCCTCTACTTTCGACTCTCCTTGTTATCAATTAATTCTTACCTTTTTCTTATATTTGAAGAATTTAAACAAATGTTTGGCGAGCTTAGTTAAATTTAGCTTAGTTTTATTAATGTTGCACAAGAAGCAACACGAGGGATATTGACGACGTACCTCGTAATTTTGAACCTCGGTCAAGTTACGAGAATGACACCTAAACTGCCTCCCTCTCTCCTAACTTCCACACTACGCCTTCGGAAGAACTTTGGGTCCCGACAGATTTAAAGTGCACGGCGGGATTTATTGGCATCAAGGCTCGAACGCAAGACTCAACGAAAATCACCTGCCGCGAGTCCGATGCCTTAACCACTAGGCTATTGCGGACAGTTAGATTTGGCTCTGGAACCATTAAACCTCACTGTCACTCACTCACCACCCGTAGTATATTATGAGCGGAGCGGGGAGATAGAAATCCGAAATGTAGTCATTCACTTAGTTTGCTACACATTTACCAAGTATAATAACTATCTTACAGAAATTTACCATTACATAATTTTATAATTTACCCATATTAACATTTATATTTTTAGAATTATTTTAAAAGAGATTTCCTTTTTGATGATATTCGCTTCGCTACAGGTTTTCGCTGCGAGCTTCAATTTATAAATATAATGGAAAGTTATAACTACTTAATAAGAATAAGAATGTTAAGAATAAAAATCTTTAATAAGAATATTGAATAAAAATCTTTAATAAGA
>BMAW01067020.1:753293-766932 GCA_019974015.1 Nephila pilipes | reverse complement strand
AGATGTGACTAAAATAAATATATTTATGGAACGTTAGAACTAGATCTGTTTGGTTGCTATTCGATGCCATAAATATCACTTTTACTATTAATCACATCACTGTGACTTAATAAACTAAACGCAGTGAATGAAAAATATGCGAAACAAACGCGGGATAAAACATTCTTTAGGCAAATCGTACGTACGATTAAGGGAAGTGAAATTTGCAATAATTCTGTTGCCTAGGTGACGCATTTATGAGTTAAGAGCGAAAAGCCGTGCTCTTAAATACTTTCCCCAAAGTCGGGCTTATCTCTTCCTTAAGTGTCCATCCTCTCAGACAGTTGTGAACGAAATGCTGCGATTGGGCGAAATGAAAAGGGGAAGGGATGGGAGGTGCAACCAACGAACGGAAAACCACCTGTTTCCATCACTAGCCGCTAGATGGCACTAAATCGCCTAGGGCCGAAATCGTAACCGTCAAATGGCGTTCAGTCGCTCGGCCAGAGTTCTTAACCGAACGTTGTCTGTGCGAGTAGTGCTTTTGGCGAGCGAAAGGATTTTTAAGTGTTCTATGAACGATTTCATTTGAAGGAAAAAAAATTTTTTTTTTTAGAATTAATTTATTCGTGATGAATCCGGCCGTGCTTCTATGGATATTGCAAGCGATTTGGATTAAAGGTAGGACTTATATTTTAAGATGAGATGTAAAAATAATTTTTTCCCCTTTTTATTTCTCTTCCATAGTGGAAAGTTTTGATTTTTCGTTTTTTTCCCCCTCAGCGCCTTGCGGCGGGTTATATTTCTGCTGTTTGTTTTTCCAGCGGCCGGTTTCCGTTGCCATTCCTTCATTTGAATTTAGTAGGTGGCTTGTGTGTACGGAAAAATATTCGAAATGAATAAATATTTATTTATCACTTCTACTGTCTTTATTTGTTCAGAACCGACAGTAGAAGAAAATTAAAATTTGAAATTCGTTTCGCACAAATTCTTGAATATTATTTAAATGAAGTTGGAGATATAATTTAAAATAGAATAAAAATTGTTAGTCATTGTTTATACTTAGTAATATACTATTTATGAATTTTTATTTTGCGATTCTTTTTCCCCCTAATCAAGCAGTTTAAATAACCGTATTGCGTTTTCGAATAAAATAACGGTTTACAACTTTGAACATATATCAGATCGAGGAAAATATTATTTTTTTCCATTCATTAATTAATAAGGGAATTCTTTTTTTTTTTAAAGAAAAAAAACCCAGATTGGTTTATGTTATGGATTTATTATAAAATGTCCTTAAAAAACGACGATGCATACATGTGTTCAGCATTCATTGTGACTGACTTTTTACAAATATTTTTATCTGTTTGTTTACCTATTTGGATGGTACATAATTGAAAAATTTGTCATTATTATAGATCTTTGTAAAAGAAATTCAAAAATGTTATCCATTTTTTTCTTAATTATTGTGGATCAAAATAATACACAAATGTTATAATTACTGACTAGAATAACTCAAAAAAAATATTTGCGAAATTATGTATTTGTATCGAATTCGTTTCATTACCAATACCCGAGAAAAGTAATTCCAAAATCTTCAGATTTCTAGTTTTGAGAATATAGATTTTAAATATTTAAAAAAAAAAAATTAAATATGTAATTAATTAAACTGTTTTAATAATATGGGAGCTCATATCTTGAAGTGTGAGACTAATATATATGTTCAAAATAAAATTGACAAAATTGTGTTTGCTTTTTGATATTTATTTTCCAATATTAATTTTGCACTTTTTAACAAGAATTAATTTTTACTTTCTTTACATTGAATTTATTTCAGAATTGAAGAGAACTCATTTTTATGCTATTTATTTTTGGTTCCTTAATAAATTAATTTATCTATAAGATATCTTCCCGAGTTAAAATTACTCTTGGAAATTCCTAGTGAAATAATGTATTAAAATGTTTTTTTTTCTTTTATATGTTACTCGTAATATAAGACCTGATTCTGTTTCATGACATTTTATATTTTATATCCTTTTCTGTTTTTGTTTAAGCTTAATTTATTTTAAATCTTTTCTTTTTTTTTTTTTTTTGGCCATTTTCTTCACGTTAGCTTCAAAGCACTATGCACTATAAAGAAATGAAAAGTTAACAAATACATAGTAAAACAAAATATGGACGGAATTCGAAATAATAGCAAACTTTTTTTTATAAATTCGATTCCTGTTTTTTAGAAAAATAAATTTCGAATTAAAAAAAAAATACTCATGCCTGAGTGTGAGAATGAAATTAGATTTTAAACCTGAAATATTTGAGAACTTTTTATATTGTATTGATTATGCCACCATTTGAATATAAAGAAAAATTTGTGAAGACTTAAAAATTTAAATTGCTCTCTGATTATCAATAAAGGTTGATGATTGTTATAAACATTAAGATTATATATATATACTGTTTTAAATATTTAATTGAATCTTTACGAACGGTACTTTTTTTGAGTTTCTCAAGTATTACGTTAAAAGTATTAACATGTAGAGTGATATTTGCAGGTTCGACAGTGTAGTTGACATTTGTTAATATGCGTCGTTGTTTTTAAATATTATTAGGAATAACGAGTGTACCAAAGAGATAAATTAGCATGTCGCATACAATGAAAATTTTAATAAAATTGCTTTATTCATAATGTGGGATAAAGTTTTAAGCCAAATTCTTTAATTACAATTCCTGTGAAAGGTAAAAACAATATTGCGTTATTTTCTTTGAATTTCTTTGTTTTTTTTTTAAGTGAATGCATTTCATAGTTTTTCTTAGTGTAAAAATTACTCAGCATGTGATTTATGGAACTAAAAAAAATTCACTTAAGTGATTTTCAGCTACCTGCTTAAGAAAATTTATATAATATAAAGTGTGAAATCTGTAATAATTTAAAATCAACAACATATACTTTGGTGTATTGTAGTACGTGAGAATGCTTAATTTTATATTATCATGATATTGATTTTAATATGTCTTGTATGTATGTCCTGAGCTATGTAATATTTTTCTCTTGTTTTTAAATTTTGTATGGACAATTTTTCTTTGAATTCGAAGAGTTTTATTTTCTAGTAAACAAATCTCATTACTTTTAATGAATGTGTCATTTTATTACTTTGTGACACACTCGTATATCGAAATCATGCACAATTCAGCTATTAAATATTGCATCTCATGATATCGATTCCAGCTAGGACCGGATTGGTGGTTAGGGGATTATTGCTTCAAAATGCAAATCCCGCGTAATCGAATGTTGGTTATTATTTAAATGATTGTTTTATGTTTTTCTTCAGATACACTGAAACAAGTTTCTCAAATCAATAACAAATTTTAAAATCAGCTGCGATAGATAACCTAACCAGTTAGGTTGCGTAATATGAGGAATAAATAAGTACACTGAAAAGAGTAGATTCACCAAAAGAAGGGGGGAGAGATGTGTCCCCCCCCTTTTTTAGAAGTTTAGTGTCAAGCATCGCTCGCTTTCATTTTACAGTTTTCAAACGTTTTCTTCAAGGTTTACGGCTTTATAGCTGCATTAGTCACAGCCAGTATCAGAATTAACATTAATACCATAATGAGTTAAAATCTTTCTTGACTCTCTTCGCTCTATAGAATTAACACCAAGAAAAAAAAAATCTTTAAACTGAACATCGACGGTAGAGAATAACTCTTAACTTTTGGAATTATGCTTAAAATTAGCTTGTAGTGAAAAAAAGCAAAAGCTTATCGACGATACGCTAGTTTGGTAGTAAATAACTTCAGTTGAAACACAAGACATTTCATCATACGAATGATCGAGGGTGGTTCAAAAAGTTTACGTGTTAGGAATAGAAAATGGAGTTTTGGGAATTTGGCCCCGAAATATGGAAATGTAGTATTGTCCATTGATCGTTTTTCCGTTTCTGAGAAGATCAGGAATGTGATGTCCTTTGCACCCCTCCTCCCCCAATAATATCTTCTCTGTAATGTTTCTGGCCGATGAGGCCTTCTTTGCCTTCCTTGGAGGAAATTCACCGGCAGCAACACATTGTCCTGATTGTTGCTTGAATAATGGAGAATCCAGGTCTCATCGACTGTAACTTGGTGCAGTACCAATCAAAAGTATTTTTTTGATTCTTCATCAGATTTGTTTTAGCGTCGTTTAAGAGATGAGTAGCACACAGTGGTAACTCCAACTTGCCTTAGGAATGTCATTTATCGTCATAAACAGGTGCTTTTTGAATTACCTGCGTACTAAATTGAATTCAGAACTTTTAATGACTAGTTCGCTGCTATTATATAAATTTTGTGTTGGCTGGCTTCCTATGTGGCCCACCCGAAACAAAATCCTGATTACAATTTCAGATTTAACTACCACTTTTTACAACAGCGAATCGACGGAATTCCACCTCTGCACATGTACCTTGTCGTATAGTTGGAATAAAAAGGTGGTCCTTGATCACATTTTGAGTGGGAATTCTAGCGTGAAGAATAAATGGGACTGGATTTATCTATAACTTCATTTTTTTTAAATTATTGCAAGTTTTTAATTAATTGGGCATTATAACTAAAGTCATAGTTGAGGACTCAGGAATAGCAGAAAAGATAATTTTGTAATGGAGAAATTGGCTTTTTCTTTTTAAAATAAATCTTTTTCCGATATTTTTTTAATTATTGCTAACTTTTTTTTAACTAATTGATCATTATAACTGAAATCATAGTGCGGAAATGTGGAAAAGAAAAGAAAAAAAAAAATTGGTAGATAATTCTGTGATGGAAATTCTTTAAATTTCTTTTTTAAAAATTTTGGAATTCAGCTTTTGAAATGTAGTTCTTAATAAGTTCTCCATTTTAAGTGTAAAATAAACTGCATTTATTTTTACCTTGTCGATTTTTCGTACATATTCTGAAAAGATAGACGTGGATCAACTCTTGTGTTCTTTTCACGTTCAAAAAAAAAAAAAAAAAAAAAAAATTGCATGGTATTCTAAAAAAAAGTGTTTTTTTTTTCGTTAGCCAGTAGGCTAAATTTCTTCAAAACAATTCGTTGGCATATTAGGATCTTATGGAACATCAGTCCATGTTGTAAAGATTTAATTGTTTGCTTCCGTTGTGATTTATTTATGTTCAAACATTCAATGTCTCCGGAAAAAAAGTCAAGTTTCTTTATCAGCATTCTCAGATCTGGAAAACAGGATGCTATTGAAACCATTACGTCACAGGTTTAATCGCAACGAACAAAATTAAAAATATACAACATCAGGCATGAAAAGTTTATGTAAAAGGTATAATTTTAATCGAGTTTTCGGATTTTAAAGTAATATGAATAAATTAGAGCACTTCATTTTTTCTCCTACAAAAGTTAAAAAAGGCTCTATGCAATTTATTCCGCAAAAATAGATGTTAAGTAATGCATTAACGTGTTAACGTGCTTCACTGTGACAAAAAATGCTGAAATAATTTTTTCTTGAAAGTAGTCTAATTTTTGAATATTTCTTGATACGTAAATATTCTGTTTTGATTTTTCTTGAGGAAAAAATATTTTGACATTTATAAACTTAAAAGCGCAGAAAATAAAATTTCAAAACACATTTTTGTAAGGATATATTGAAATAACAATTGGAGCATAAAAATCAACAATCGCACATAAAACTTAATATTGCACATAATTTAAAATGGTAAAATATTGTGAATCGAATAACTCTCCCCCCCCCTTTTTTTTTGTTATCACTCTTTGCATAAAAAGACGCCACGTTAGCCAAGTGGTCATGGTGGCGAGATCACGGACATCGTTATTTATATAAAGTTGTGAGTTGAGGTTCCGCAAAAAATCCCGGTGTAATGGCTTGATACACGTTAAATCTCGATGCTTCAATTCGTCCCGATGGCGAGGTGTGGATGTCTGGAGTGGGGGCAACGTTGCTTAAATGTCGTCTTCATCACTTGACCGAAGTTCAAACTCATTAGAATCGGGGAGGTCCGTCCCCGATAGCTCTCGTCTTGCTTCCAAGTTTGACGTTATTAAACAATCAATCAATCAACCTTGAATACAAACTTCACTCTTTGTCCTTTAGGTCTTGTTTATAATAAATGTAACTCACGTCTGTAAAACTCAAGTAAGGTACATTTTAATACCATATATTTCAAAGCTGTTGCAGTCGATCTTATCGGTCACTCGATTGTCACTCATTTGTTACCGTTAGGTGTCTAAAACACTGGAGCACTCTTGACATCCATCATACTTTTGATATTTCCGTTTGAAAATATGACTTGTACTAGACTTGTCTAGCTGCAGTAATGTATTAACTGCCATAAAATTGTTTTTCATTGATACGTTACTATTTCTATATTTCCTCTGTGGTTTGGTTAAATTTAGAATGAGTATCGGGGTCATCGAATGGAGAACCGTTTGATCATTTTACTTGATCTCTTGTGCATAACTTGGTCTCTTGAGAGAAATGATTGATAGTTATTCTCATGACCCTTGCAGTACTGAGTTGATAATTTAAGTGCTCATTTAATATTCATTACCTAAACTTCTGCTTAGAATTGCTTGTGGGTAATAATATATTTCGTTGTATTTCAGTAACTTGATTGTGTCAAAGTTCTTGATTTTAGAAAATTTAGATTTTTAAAGATGGATGCGTATTGCAGATTCTTTTAAAATATTTCTAATTTCGTTAGATCAAAATAAAAATCATTTTTCAGATTTCATAATAGAGTGGCATTTAACTATACTTATAATATTTGCCTTTGTTCCTTATCTGAAGATAGATGCATTAAGCCATGTATATTATTTCACGTGAAGGCTGTGTTAACACCTAATGTTACAGAATTAAGACCAGGTTCAGAATATATTTTTCATAAATAGAAAAATACTGTGAAGTATCGTATTTTGACTACCCTACAGTGAATAAAACAGCTCATTTTACTTTGATGCCCGATTTTGTTCGAATAAATAAATGTGTTTGATAATTTTTTAATATTATGATGACAGATTTTGTTTTTACATGCTCACGATGGTGGTTCAGGAAGTACCTGATTTTGAATAAAGATGGCGTTATTGAAGCAAATTTGTGAAACCATTGTGTTGTACCATCTATTGAACAGGGCCAAAACAAAATGATATTGATGTATTATAAGAGTGGACGTTATTTCACTTGATGAAATAAGTAATAGTATTACTTGTTTGGAACCTATTCCTTCTGTAATATATTCCATACAAAGCCCTATTAATTTTGTCACTTGTAATGCTTATCTTACATCTTTTTTTTTATGCAACTTGAATGATTTAAATTTGAAACTTTTTTATACCCTAAAAAGTATTGCATTAGCGGAACAAAATTCAGAACTAATGAAGTTTTGGAATATAAATCAAAATTGATTTAGTAGAATATAATTAAAAAATAATAAAATAATGTAGTATATTAAAAAAATAATAGTAAATATGAATATATATTTTGTAAGTAATTGAATAGGGGGACGTATATTCTAAAAAGAAATAAGATTTTGGACCATATAATCTGAAAGTAATTGAGTATTGTAACCTGTTACCAAACAGGAACACTGGAAATTATTACTTAAAAGTAATAGTTTGGCACATCTCTAATACATAGGGTAGTTTTGATCGCTGCCGCGTCGAGCTGTATTTACCGCCATTCTCTCTCTCTCATAATAAATACACCATAAACGGAGCAACAAACTAACCAATGGGTAATTTAAGGTGAGTTTAGTTTTTTTTATTAACGTCGCATTAGAAGCAACACAAGGTCTATTGGTGATGGACCTCGTAATTTTGAACCACGGTCAAGTGACGAGGACGACACCTGAGCTGGCGCCTCCCTCTCCTAACATCCACACCACGCCAACGGGAGGACTTTGGGCCCCGACAGATTTAACTTGCATCAGCCCCGGCTACATGGCGGGTCTTTGGCAGCCTAGGATCGAACCCGCGACCGGATGAAAACCGCTGGCCACGAATCCGAAACCATGACCACTAGGCTACCGCGGTCACGTAATTTCAGGTGAATGTCCTTCAAAGAAGGCAAAAACGGTCTATGTGGTGAAAGTTACGGCGTCGATTTTTTGGGTTGCGAAGTATCATTGAATTTTTTTATCATTCATTTTATCCACATATTATTTTAAAATTTTTGCCTTATTTTTAAGCAAATGTTAACTAGACTTGACTCTTGCGCCGTAAATCCCAACTACCGCTAACTCATTTGGAATGTGAATGGCATCGTACTCGTGAATTTTTTAGAATAGGGATAAACAATCACTGGAAAATACCATAGTGAGTTATCCCATTCCTACGGGCACTTTTTGGACCACTTTCGTAAATTAAAAAATAACATTTGTATAATCTCAAATTTTTAAAATATATGTAATAACTGGATGCATGTGTAATGATGAAGGAATTCAATTAATAAATGGACATTTTTCCTTATGATATTCTGCCCCAATTTTTAAGTATACGGAGTTTCCTGTTTGCCATTAAAATAAGTAATTGTACCGTAATTGTAAAATAAGTACCTCGCGTATTGTGATGTAAAAATTTTGGAAGTAAGGTAGTACAGAATTGCTCCTGACCTTAATGATTCATAAGTACGAAGTGGCACTTGTGGTTATGGTCGCGAACATGGGACCATTGTTGTTTCCGTCGAATCGGGGCTATGGTAGCCTAGTGATCATGGTTTCGAATTCGTGGCCAACGTTTTTCGTTCAGTCGCGGGTTCGATCTTTGGACTCTAAAGACCCGCCGTGTAGATGGGGCTGATGCACGTTAAATCTGTCGGGGCCCGAAGTCCTCCCGTTGGCGTGGTGTGGAAGTTAGGTGAGGGAGTTGCCAGCTCAGGTGTCGTCCTCGTCACCTGACCGAGGTTCAAAATCACGAGGTCCATTGCCAACAGCCCTCGCGTTGCTTCCAGTGCCACGTTAACAAAAACTAAACTAAAAAAAACAACTCAGTCCAATCGTGGATTCGAGTCCAGATCCATCTGAAATCTCGCCGTGTTGTGAAGTTAGCGCTCATTCAATCCGTTGTGGAGTTGGTGCGCGTTAAATCTATCAAGGATCCAAGCCCTCCCATTATTATAGTGCTGAAGTTTGGAGCGGGAGTTACCAGTTCTAAGAGAACTCGATCCATCTCCAATAGCCCTCGTGTTGCTTCTGAATGCAACATTTCTAATATTCGATTAGATTTACAAGATTCGCTGTTCAATACCCCAATGTGTGTAGTTCAACTTCAATCGTGTGGCCGCCGTAGCTTTGTGGTCATGGTAGCGGACTCGCGGCCGACGGTTTTCGTCGAGTCGTGGGTTCGGACCTTGATGCCTCGGAAGATATGCCGTGTAGCGGGGATGATGCACGTTAAATCTGTCGAGGCCCAAAGTCCTCCTGTTGTGGAAGCTAGGAGAGGGTGTGCCAGCTTAGGTGTCGTCCTCGTCACTTGACTGAGTTTCAAAATTAAACATCAATTTTTTTCGTACAAAATTTAAATCAAACCTTTTTTGCTGGTGTCTTAAACATATAGTTGCAAAGAATTTGGATATAGTGATATAAAGTTATAGTTTTAATTTTATGCTTGAAGCGTATGCCTAATACATCTTATACACATAAGTTTATACTTTTGAATGCATTGTAATTATTTTTGAATTCTATTTTACTAAGAGCACACACACAGAAGATGGACGAATTTGTTATTTTTATTAAGGACTTTTTAATGCGGCTCGTTCGGGCCCACAGTCGTGTCAGATTTGTGAATTTTTCCGGCGTATCGAGCGTCAATTTAGTTTTGAGGGGGGATGACGAATACAAATTACTTTAGATAAAAATTTAATCGATTAACACATATGTTTAATGTGTTAACACACATTCTGGATCTGTGTAGACGATTTAAATATCCGATAAAACATTTCGTCTCATTCTAGCAAATGTAAAAATGAACTCATGCATCGAACACTAATTTAATTGAATAGCTTTGTACTGATAAAAACACACGACACGTAAGAAAAATTAATTATGTACAATGATACTTAAAACGAGTTGTCACATGGTTTACTCTTATTAGTGTTATTACGACTTGAACACTTACTGGGCTGTAAGACCATTCTCTGTATAGTACACTGATGTACGTAGTTGCAATAGTGTGCAAACATGGTTTGTAACCTGCCAGAAAACAAATACTGTATAGAAATGAAAACTGGCCATTAAGATGAAGACAGAGAGAAAATGCGAGCAGCACTGTGTTGCGACCTGACGGTCAAGGTTAATAGATTTTCAAATCGATGTGGAAATATTGGAAAGCAAACGGCTCATTCGGTTCCGTATTATGGAATGTACCGAACCATCGAATACCGTATTAAAGAGTTTATTGTATCACACATATCATACTTAAGTTTCCGAAAGAAATCTTAACAGCTTTTAATGTTTTATTTTACGGAGGTTTAGTATCAAAACAAATCTGAAAAGAAAGTAAACGCATATTGCTTAATACAAGTATAGATTAAATTTTTTAGATATGGATTTATTCAATGGATTGATATAACAAGTGTTCCAATCTACAATAGATAAGAACGCGTTATCTACTTTACAATGCCTTACAATACGTGCTTTAAATCGACGTTGTGTAATGGTTGGAACAGTCATTTTGTTAAGTGGAAGACTAACTTGGCTGTTGCGCCATTAAAGCCAACACAACGGACCAATATCGTTAAGTTAGATGTACTGAGCAGTATGTGTTACCAAGCGAAACCATGAATTGTGTGCTGTGCAAAGTTTTGGCATAGTGGTATGGATTTGTATGTATAATGTGCGGTGAAATATACGTGTATCCGAGAAAATCAGAAAATAAATGAGTGTTCTGTGCGCTTACAGTAATCGATTTAACTTGTAGAGTAAGTAGTATCTCAATCTTAGGAACCAGTAAATTATGTCTGTTGACTTAGTACTACTAGCGTTCAGTGTTGGAATAAATAGTAAAATATCGAGTTTAATTCTATGGCTAGAAGATTTGACGGGAGAACTTCAAATTTATTCACGATGATTTCCATTTAAGTATTGTGTTGGGCGAACATTATTATAATTTAATATGAAGAGGTTTTTATTTTCTTACTTTATTTTTCGTCATTATGATCTATTTATTAAGAAATATTATTATGTATGAAATGCATAAGAATGTTTCATTACAACTATTATAATATTTATAAAATGTAAGCCTATGTTAGAAGCAATTATCAATATCTCTCAATGTGACTTGATATATCTTTTTACACTGATATTTGTTAAAGGGAAAGGAGAATTGCCTAGAAAACCTTGACAAAAACATTACAGTAACAGCAGCCATCCTTATTTGATTTAAAACTTAATGGATCTAGAGTTTAAAATTCTTATTTTTTTGTCAAAAACTAGTGGACATTCTTAAAAAATATATCGTTAAGGAGAGGAATTTTAGATTTTTTTTTTCTTTTCCTTCACAATGCTAGGGTCTTAACATGCGACATTGGGCATGCACTGGTCTGTCTCCCTTTGGGGGAATTTGCATTATGGTGATTAATACATTTTATTATAGATATAGCAAAATATACCAATAAACAGTGTTCATTCTAGGTTTGGAAAAAGGCAAGATGCTTTTTTACCGGGAAAAAAAAATAAAGATTTAAAAAAAAAAAAAGATCACAATTTTGGTCAGTTTAGAACAAAGAAGGTAAAAAATTAATTTCTTAAATACAAAGAATGAAGATCTTCACTTTGGAATTATCAATGTTAGCTTATAAAAATCATGTAAAATGTTTGCATCGTTACTTAATTCTTAATGAATACATACATATAATAATAAAAAAGTAATTAAGATCTTACTATTATTTAAGGAGGGATTAAAAGGTATACAAATGTTTTTTAAACATAAAATATAAAATTTCTAAAAGGTCGAAGCATTGTGATACTTCTTTTAATCCCATAAGTTATTATGGTACTTGGTTTATCGGTATTTACCTAGGTATCTTAATTTAGCGCCTCAAAACTGAAAAACGATTATGTGAGCTTTTTAGACTCGCCGTGTCGCAGGGGCTGATACACGTTAAATCTGTTGAAACTGAAAGTTCTTCCGTTGGCATAGTCTGGATGTTAGGAGAAGGAAGTGTCACCTCAAATGTCGTCCTCGTCACCTGACTGAAACTAAAAAAACAACGAGGGCCATCGCCAATAACCCTTGTGTTGCTTCTGGTGCGAGATTAATAAAACCAATCAATCAATACGTAAGCTATATGTATCTGCAAAATTCGGAAGCAAAATCTAACGTGTCTTCAAAATTAAAACGAGGCCCGAGTCCGTCACTGCTTGAACTTTCCGTGGTATTGTAACGTCATCAGAGTTATAAGTGTACGCAAAATTTCAACTTGATCAGATGTTGATGAATTAAAATGCGATTACAAATTTTGAACGGGAAAGATACACACATGTATCGTCATTGCATGACACGTCATCATAAATAGTGTAGAAACTTTTTAAAGACAACACACAAACATCGGCTGAAGGTAATTATATTTCCATATAAAACACTTTAACAAAATGAAAATAAATAAGAGACAAGCATTACTATAAAAATTTTAAGAACAAGTAAAACACACCCACACACATATATATAATGTGTGTGTTTGCTGAAACACTAAAAATGTTTTATAACAATAATTACGATATTTATTCATGTAAAATTCAGATATAACTCTCTATTTCAGGGAAAGATTCCATTAAACAGAATTTTAAAACGCGACATATACACATTTGCGTACTTAATTTCAATTCTGTTACTCTCCTCACCTAACTGTAGACGCTTCCTCCCTTTTTCAGTATCGGTATTTCTTCAACCATCAAATTCTACGATGCATAGGAAACAGCTCATTGGGTTACACTCGACTAAACAAACAACCTTTCGCATCACTTGGAATGCGTGGGCTTTTGTTTTCTAACACATTTTTATTTTTACGGTGACGAAACCATAAGACTACCATCATCTGATTAATGTGTGGAGGTCACGGTCATGGTTGATAGTACGACTGATTACTAAAGGTGAAATAGTTGGCTGTACAATACAACCAACATGTGGCCGAGTCCGCTAGGTTTGACTGGGAATTTTAAATTCTAGAGACGGTGCAATTTTCTTTTTCAATGCGTTTGTGCTGAAGCATAAACTCGTTCCTTTACGGTCGTCTAAACATCAATAAACGAGCAACCAAAAAAAAAAGTTCTTAGGGTAATTTTTTAATCATTGTAAGTTTTTTCACTTAGTTGAAATGAATTACCTTATCTTATTAACTTTTTAAATATACGATTGATATCCGTTTCATTTAGTGTTACGTTAACGTCAAATATGAAACGGACAATTTTTTTGCTGAAGAGAAACTTTTTTTCTAGGATATAACAATTTGAAAATTAAGTTCTTCGAAGTTTTTTTCAAATAAAAATTGATCATTCGAATCCTTGGAACATTCTAAATAAATTTTTTTGTTTAATAGATTATTAATTTTTATTTTCAGAGTTTTAAGTTTTTGAGTATTTATATTTGTAACTTAATTATTAGTAAAAAGAAGCAGAAAATTTATCTCTTATGAACTTTTATTTCATTTCAAATTACGATGATTCTTTTAGATTT
>BMAW01067020.1:666190-753283 GCA_019974015.1 Nephila pilipes | reverse complement strand
TTTCTTTACGTATTAAAAATATTTTTCTAAATATAAATACAGTTTTTTTTTTGAGAATCACTGCATAAATATATATTTGATTCTTCTGTTAGCTAGTGGAAGTCTAAGTTTTGTAAAATGTTAAGACTTAAAAAAAAGTTTAGAAAGGTTTTGCAATTACTTCGTATTTATATTTTCTTCCTTGATTAGAACAATATGGATTACCTTCCTAAAAAGTTCGAAGTAATTTAGAGGCATGGCATTTACTAAAGGAGATTTCGAACCAACTGGTAAAGAAAGCATTTTCTTTCATCTTTCTTTCGTCGTTCATGACAGAAATCTAGAAGCAACATCGAGACATTTTCGCCTTTCTAAAAATTAGTGCCAACAGAATTAGCTTCAAATTCTTTAGCCAGCATTAAGTTTAAGTTTCTTTCTTTCTTTTTTTTTTTTTTCATTTTCTTTCTCCTGGCATTTTATTTAGTTAGTCTCTTTCCCCTCCCTTTTTTTTGTTCTGTTCTCCCAGTCCAACACAGCTACTACTGCCATACTTTATTTTACAACTTGGATGCATTCCAAGTACAGTTTTCGTGAGAAAAATTTTAGTTATTGGATGATTAAATTAACAAAAGTATTGTGCCATTTGGATGTATTTTAGATAAACATTAAGTCTGCAGTTATATGTCCTTTAAAGTAAAAATTGTGTCGTTTTATATTTAGATATCTCTCTGTAATAACCTATGATACAAATATAGTTTTCTTTGTATGTTTCGGTTCTTTATACAATATTAGAGAACATTTATTTTATTTGTTCTCTAAAATCATATGAATAAGAGAAGCCATTAACTTTATATCTTTTAAAAAAAATTAGAGTTATTTGTTGCCTCTAGATTATAAGTTTTTGCTTATGAGGATATCTTTCAGTTCTAACTAATGACTATATTGACGTTAACTATATCGCAGCTAATACATCTGCGATATACAAACTTATATCCCAAATGTAATTTTTTTCTGGATTTCGACATATAAGATAATTTTCTTATCACTGCCTGAAATGGTAGGGGTAAAAAAGCCATCGTTATTTGAATATATTCATTTATAAAATCTGTTATCTGTTGCCACCAGATTTTCATGTTTTAGTCACGTATATCGGACAATTCGATCAAGTAAATTAAGGTAGTGTTTTATTTTCTCGGTCGTTATCATACTTACCTTCTCATTTTCCCATTTAAATTTTTTTTCTTTCTTGATGTATGCTATCGTAGAATTATTTACTTTTCTTTTGTTATAGATAACTAGGCCAATGTTTTTAAGGATAATTACACCCACCTAGATTATAAAGCGCATGACCTTCTACTTCCTAATCATTTGCCTTCTATTTCTTACTATTTGCAATCCGTTCTAACCTTGATATTTAGATATTTTGTGGATGCCTAATTTCAGAGAGAAGACATCCCTTTATTTACCAATTTAGTGTAACGGATTTGTGTTGCATAATTTCATATTTATCTTCAAACCGATTAGTATATCTTCAGATACAAACTTTCACGAATTGTTTTGAAAGTCAATAATTAACATTGTATTGATTAAAATGATTCACATGAATTTAATCATAATTGAGATTGATCGACAAAGCAGCATTGTATTAATCGAAATCGATTACAGTATAATTCGCGTAATTTAAGCAGAACTAGGAACATTAATGAACTCTTAAATTTTGAATAATTTTTGTTGAATACATTAGAATGAAAACTTTTTTAATGGGGAAAAGAAAGGAAAAAAAAAAAAAAAGTGTTCTGTTGTGTAAAATCTTGACGATTATTTTCGCCAAACCAGAGAAATGCCGCCAAACAATGACTGGATTGATGTTATTTGTATAGGAATTGTTTGGTATGAATTGGACTAGAGAGGATTGCGCTAATTTTCATAGACGACTCAATTTTACTAAGTACCTTTTTCACAGTATTTTGGGAACTACCCCCTTCTTTTTTTTTTAATGAGGTTCAGAACAGAAATGAGTTCCAGTCTTTTCGTGATTACATCGATAAGTAGCTCCAACATTGAATTACACCAGCTGAGGTGTCGTCTGTGATTGAGAATTACGATGTCTCTTGTTGTTAGCTTGTTCTATAACTTTAATATTACATTAGTGAAACTAAATTTAATAAAATCAGAACAAGATAGTTTTTTTCTATCCTTTATGTATTCTATTTATTTTTTATCCTTAGTTTTTATTTTATCCGTTTATTAATTTTACTATAAGTCGAATTAAATTAAGTGACGATTATTTTTATTACTTCCGTATAGAAAGCATTATTAGTTGCATTCATCACCTAGATAAAAACATTTTATGATAGTTACCATGTAGCTTTACAAGGCGTGATTATTAAATTACGAGATTGACGCTATAAAACATTTTATTTTGATGCCATGCATATTTACTTATTATCTTCAATATACACCCTTCCTCTATTCCTACAACGCTCCATGCGAATCTTCCACAGTTCGAAACAGTGCTGGAAAATCTTCTTTTGTCACCTGCTTCAAAACGCGATCCGCTTTCTCTTTCACAGCTTCAGCGACTCAAATCTTGTTTCTTTTAATACAGATTTCACCTTTAGGAAATAGATAAAAGTCGAATGGCTCAAGATACGGCGAATAAGGCGGATGGTCTAACTCAGGGAAGTTATAACAAAAATTACCGATTTTTTTGATATTGTCGTCCGTTTTTGACGTGGGAGAGCGATCCACGCGGGAATAATCTTCAACTTCTACTCGGCCATCTTGAAAGCACTTAAACCACTCAAAAATACGTAAACGCGTTGAACATTCATTGCCATACACTTCCAATAAGTTTGTAATAGTTTTTCCAAGAATCATGTGAAGCTTTTCTTGTGAAACTTTGCAACTATTCGTTGCTCACTTATAATTTTTCCGGATAAACAACAAAAACTACAACAAAAAAAAAAAAAAAAAAAAAAAAAAAAAAAAAAAAAAAAAAAAAAAACCCTCTAATGTAAACGAAAGCTATGAGTATACGGATTTTGTTTACAGAAACGGGAGGCACTGAATTCCAAAGAGAAGGCATCACGCTAAACGGTTATCGGTCGCTGGCGTATGGTTTTTGCATACAATTTCTGTTGCAACATCATTCTTGTTATTTTATTCCCACACCTTGTATGAGAGTCGCATTCATACAGAGAAGAGGAATCAGTTTCTGATAATTAGTATTTTATTAATATCTTTTTTTGAAACTTTTTTTTTTATTTTTTTTTTTTTTTTTTAGTTGTGCATGTTTGGGAATAGCGAAACATTTTTAATTACATGGTTACTTAAAACGCAGCATAGCATTTGTATCAGATTTCTAGATGTTATTTTGATATCAAGGCTTTTAAAATACGATAAGATGACAAGGTCACTATCTCTGGGTCTGTTGCTGGCTCAGATACCAATCACGTCATTTAAACCGATCGGGCCACTTCATTTGAACCAAGGTCTGTCGTCAATAGCTCGTTATAACGATATAATCTAACCAAACTAAATCGTGATTTGTACACATAATTAAATAAATATTTGAAAAGTAAAAAGAATGCGTGCGTCTTCAAGAAAGATTATTAAACCAGTTTAATATTTTCTGATTGTATTATCGATCACCCCAATTTAAATATAGCATAGTAAATTTAAATAGGCTCTGCTGAATGTAAAAATAAGCGTTTTTTTTTCCTTTTTTTTTTTTTTATTCTTGCAACACAAGTACTTCTGTCATATTTAAAAGTTATTTAGCGTTAGAAGAATACATGTAGTATTATTAGTATTTAATATATTAATATTAAAAAATGATTCAAATCAAATGAACTGCTATAAAATCTATTTTTAGTCGAAACATAAATCAGTAGGAAGATGGTATTCAATAATTCTTCAGTATATTAAATTTGCAAAACTACTATTTTTAACAACACATTTCTAGAAGAAAAACTGAAGTTAATTTTCTTATTTTATTTTTTTTATTCTATTAAAGCAATACGGTCGATACCTTTTTCAACGGATTAAGTTTTGTATAGTTTGAACAGCTTTTTTTTTATATTAAGTTTCATTTTTTTTATGCTTATTTTTTTTTTTGTGCATATTTTGAACATTTTTTTGGTAGATTTTTGATTTTTTTTTTTTTACAAGTTGAACAGAGTAAAAATTTTCTGCAAAGGTAATTTAGAATTGCCAATTTTTTTAGTGGTAAAGAGAAAATAATTCAGAAAATTTTGAAATTGACATCGTAAATTGTGCAGTGTTAAGTTTCATCATTTTTTTTTTGTCATCTTAGTTCCCCCTCCCCCCATAAATTGGAAAATATGCTAAATTAGGGCAAAAGGCTATCGGCAAAATATCTCACAATTTTGAGCTCCTGTCAAGAGACGAGGATACCGGAGCTGGGACCACACTCCCTAAATTTCCTCACCAAGTCAAAACTTGAACAGATTTAATGTGCATCAGCCACACTAGACGGCGGTACTTCATTGGAATCAGAAATTGAATCCACGATTCGATGGAATCAACGCGAGCTTGCGACTATTTTCTCTAAGCCATTGCGGCCATCTTACTCTGATATGTTATTAAAATTTTTGTAAAGTGCCATCTATAATTTTATCGTGAAGCGATATTTTCACAATGACGTGCATCTTTTTCTGTAATCTTACAGAAAAAGATGTATCAAACCGGGTTTTTTAAGGAAATCCATAGATCAACATCATAAGATCATGGATAAATTGTTTTTAACAACAAAAATATCTGATACTATGCAATACTTTTTTTTGTTAAGCCAGATTTGTTATATTTGTTTCAAAATATTTCATGCTAATGTGTCTAACAATCATAAGTAGTATCTGAAGTTTGATAAGTAGAGCCTGATTTTTGTCATGTGTTATTTTCTAAAGCATTATCCTCAGGCGTTGCTAACAAGTGTAGAAGTTCGAATCATGGCACCCAGTTTAAGGAAATGTATATTTATATTTGGCATTTTACTTTCTGTCCCTTCTTTCTTTTTCTTTAAGTTTATGGGACATATTTAGTCATTACTTAAAATTTTTAAGAAAATTCTGTTCATTTTTAGACGATTTCTAGGACTATGAAAATAATTTATTGCTTCATTCAAAACGATATTCGTCAAAAATATTCCGCAATCCAAGATCTTCACCAAAAATATTTTGATTTATTGCAATATTACATGCTAACTAATAATGTAATATGCACTGGTACCTTGGTTAACGATGCTAATCCGTTCCAGGATTAGCATCGTTAACTATATTATCCAAGGGGCGATTTCCCTCAAGTGTAATAATGATAATCAATTCATTCTTTTTGGCTCCTCCACAATCATTGTGCATGTGAAATAAGCTGATAAAATTAATTTTAACTTATCATAAAAATATGGTACATATAATTCATTCTTTTATATTTAATACAAACATTTATCATTAATAAAATGAATAGTTCATGGATGCAGTTTTTAAATGTCAATTTTCGTCTAAAGGATAATTTGTCTCGCACCGCACTTCTCTTATTGATGGACCTGTGAAAAACCTGTGTAGGATTGTTTGTTTCTGAAAAACTGCAGGGATTTAGCATACTAGATTTGCAGTTTGGATAACTTCAGATTTGTTTAGATTCCATTCCATAGCTACATTTTGAACTTACTCGCACTTTTTCCGGCACTTCTGCTTATAAGTTCTTTTAGCTCATCAGTAATTAGTTCTCAATCATGCGTCTTTAGTAATTTTTCAATATCTTCTTCCCCTATTTCGAAGTTAAAATCTTGAGCAGTGGCCGCAATATAAGCACCAAGTTGAACAATAAAATTCCATTGCTGCTTCTTGTCAAACCTTTAATTTTGAAAATTTTAGGTACTACTTTCTTAAACTATTGGCTATCTATGCTTGTAATGTAGTATTTTCCAGATAGGGAGTTACGATTTATTAAAATCTGTTGCTAATCGAAGAGGCGTCATAAACCTGAGCCTTCGTCGTTAACCAAGTAATCGCTTAACTACGGACGTCGTTAATCAAACGCCCTCTCACACACAAAGGTACCACTGTATAACGATTATTATTAAACATTACATTTAAATTTCTACAAATATTTTTCAAAGTTTTTAAGCAATATAGAGGATTTTTTTTCAAATATTTTAGATTATTTTGATTCAGATGCTTGTTGTAAGCGATTATTTTCCCATTACATTTTTTTTTTTTTTTTCATAAATATTCGACTTGAAAAAATCTTGATTGGTATATGTGTATTCCGTATCTAAAAATTATTAAATTTCAGTTATGTGATGTCCGAAAATTTCTGGTACTTCTGAAATGCCTTTAAAGTTCAGTATCGAAATAATTTATACTGTGTTTACCAAGCTTACTGCTCTTCTAGCTAGCTTAATGGGTAGTCACTAGTTACTCGTACTTTATATAGAAAGGGAAATGCATAGATTATGAACAGAATTTCAAATAACGATTTCCAACTAATTTTCGAATATATCCTTTTGAGTATCCATTAGTTATAAATGACTCGTTCAGGATATAAATTCCAAAGAATTTAGACTTTAAAGTGGACATTGGCGCGTTTCCAAGATCTAACTATTAATATTTCCTATTACATTTAGCCTGGTTTACCATTCTATTTAAATGTGTAATGCTTCAATTAATAATGGACGATGCTTAACTAATGGAGGAAACTAAACCTCATAACTCGAGCTTTGCAACCGAAGTAATAATCGTTAAGGAAATTCGAATTTCATAACTTTGTTTCAGATTCAAAACACGCTGTTGTGTTGCAAGTGACATGCCTCGTCTGCAAGAATTAGTACTTTGTCAAAAGGGCATTTTAGGAAAGGAATGTTTCTTGCCGAATGTTTTCTCAACGGTTTATGCCATTTTACTCTGATATGATTTTTACTCTAAGTTTCTTGTCCACGCATTTTGTCGTATGTTGATTGTCCTGTGTTTAGTAGTCAACGTTACATTATTTTGTGATTCACCTGTTTTAAGCAAGTCTTGGATAATAGTTTTAACCATCAAACGCGTTCAGAGACTCATCTTCTTTGCGTAGGCTGGGGCATCATGGCACCAAGTAGTATTGTCTTTCCTATGGAGTTTACTGTCTTTGGTAAATATGCTTGACATGTCCCCGGGATAGCCTACCGATTCTTGATTTTCGACCCACCTTCTTGTCAACCAGAAGGGGGGTGCCAGCTCAGGTGTCGTCCTCGTCACTTGACCGAGGTCCATCGCCAATAGCCCTCGTGTTGCTTCTAGTGTGACGTTAATAAAAACTAAACTAAACTAAACTGGGCAGCCTTACCGCCTTTGGAAGCCTTATTTCAGATAATAATATCAGAAATAGCCGCTTGTAAAGTGTTGCCAGATGGAAACTGTAAAATTGCACTAGATTAACCTTCATTTCTATTTTTTCAAATCCCCCCCCCAAGGCAATTGTTCCTTTACAAAATGGTAGTTTAACAATTGAGATTTGGAAACAGATTCCGGAACAAAAATATCGTTTGACCAAAATATGTGTGCTGAGACTAATCTCAGTTTACGGTGCTTTTTTCGTATCGTTATATTTGTATTCAACACTAAAATTTATTAAAAATGAGCTTATAGGTATGTTTTAAATTATATGCATTTTTTTCAATGAGCTTGTGCGAACTGTCCCAACAAGTTATGATCCATACTTTCGGCACCGAACTGCTAGATGGAGAAATTTGCAAAGTATCCACGAATAAATCTACCTTTTAAAGATTTTCTTAACAAAAATATTTTGATATAAGCAGTACAATATATATATTTTTAAATGTTTTAAATAACATTGAGTTTCTTAACTGACGAGAGAAATGAAATAATTACTTTTGGATATTGAATAAATTTGTAAATATATATATTATTATTACATTTTGACATTGAGTAGTTTTATTTTATATGCACTTCATACATATATTTTATTTGTATTGTATCATTAAAAAAGCATTTTGCGTAGCGTTTAAATCAAATTGTTTTTGGTAGATAGTGTGAATCTTAAATCTCGGACACAAATTGCGAATTAACTATCAATATAGCGAATACCTTGGAAGAAAAATATCTTAATGTTCTTTTTTCTAAATTATATGCAATTTTTCCGCTAAAAATTTCGATTCGAAACTTCAGAAGAATAACATCTGATGCAAAATGTTCGATTGCTTGCACTCAACGTTTCTTTAGAAAGTCATTTCCCGGAAATGTTTATTTAAAACCAGGCAAAATTGTGTACTTTTTCCCTTTCTCGCTTGCTACAAAATTAATGTGTACGTGAACTATTTTTTTATTTTCTTGGAAACGAAGCTATTTTTCTCAACTTAAGATTTGTAGTCTATTTCTTACAGAATGATTAAAATTCTTTCCAGTCTATGCATATTCAATCGATGTAAAAATAAAAATATCTTTCCTTAAGGGGGGGGGAGCGAAAGAGAAGATGGCAAATCCTGTGTTAAAATTCGAAGAACTTCTTCCATCTCTGGTCCGTGACTTTCATTTTCCTTTTTTACTTTCGTATTTTTCACATTTGAAATCTGAGTTTTCTTTAAATAAAAAATGAAATAAAGTTGGGGAAAAAAGCGTTTGCATAAATATATTGATTTTCATTCCATCCTTTCCATGGTTCCTGTTAAAAACGAATCCTTAAGATGTTCAGAAAGAGGAAGTCATTTTCTTAACTTATTTTACGTAATCTGATTTGTGTATGCCGCTTTGAATTTCGATAGAGGTTCTGAAAAATTTTGCTTTTGTAAAAATTAAAAAATAATAAAAAAAAGGCGATTCACTCGGGAATAATAGAATTTTTAAATGAAAAATTTTAAATTATTTTTGCCTTGTACAGTTTTGTTATTAAAGCAATCAATTTCTGTGTATTTGGCTTAAGAATTTATCTATTAAGTTTACATTTTCAAATATTAAATGACACACACACACACACACATATATATTCTCTTTCAAGAAGCACTGTGACAAAAATTAAATGAAATAATTAAATGTTTGATATTGGTAAATCTCAAGTGACATGATGGCTAAAATAACACTGTTAAATCTTTTGCAAAAATTAGATTTGAATCAAAATGTTGCAATTTTTTTTTTACATGAGTTATGATTAAAATTCATCAAAATTAAAAGTTCTTCTGTTGGTGGTAAAAGAAACTTTTTCTCTTTTTCTACATTTATCTTTTAACATAGTACCGTTTTAAAATAATTTACGTTTAATTTTTCTGTATTGGAATTTCTTGGGTTTCTTCGCATTTTACAGAAGCAATTTTTCCCCTTTTAAAAATCTTTCTCGGTGCCTTTCTGCCAGTTGATTTTAGCATTTTTCCTTTAAAAATGAATCATAATAAATAATGAATCATTTTAAAAAGGGCAACTTTCCTACTTTAATGTAAAAACAAAGAAATTCGTTCATTTCTTCAGAATAAATAAATTTCAGGATATTATAACTTATAAATTGCATCTACATATTTCTTATGCAGTTTCGGTTTACATTAAATAAATTTTCCTAGTTGTCTCGTCACATTTCGATTTTTCCTTAATTAAAATTCTGACGAGAGAATTTTTTCTTATGTCAAAACTTTTCAGTAAAAAAAAATACAGTAACCTTACAAAAATAGTTTTTAAATTTCAAATTTATTGTAGAAACTCCTAGTGGGATTTTTGAAATGTGCGTGTTATTAAAAAGTAAATCTTACGAGAATTTTAAACAAGAAACGAGCTTCACTTTTCCAAGGCATTGAACCTCTTTTGCAAACGTAATTTAATTCAAAACACTTAAATTAAAAAGTAACAAAATGAAAAATGTTCGTACCAATTAAGAAGGATTGACTTAAGATTTCCTGCAAATCGCGAAGTCGATAAATTTATTTAGAGTCACGTGATTATTTTTTTATTTTTCGTTTAAATAATCAGAAGATGTGAAATTGTATACGTTCTGCTGTTTAATTGAATTTCTTCTCTGAATATAAGTCTTGCGCCATTAAACTGCACAGTCTCTCACTCACTCACTTTCTGAATATTAGGGTTTTAAAATTATTTTTAATAGAGATGTCTAAAAATACAAGCGTCTAGTCTGGGTTGAAAATGTGTTGTATAAAAAATTAAATATTAATGTAAAAATATTAATCACTCACAATACTGTTTATTACATTAAAATCGAAAAAAGATTAACTATTATAGAATTAAATCATTACTATGGAATCAAATAATTGCATTTAACTTTTTTAATGGCAGTGTTTGATATACAAATATTATTATTTCATCATTAATATAGATAGATACATATTGGGACTTTTTCCGTATAATTGTTTCATTTTGGAATATATAGGTAAACATTCACCTTATTCGTTTTAATTATTTGAACAACATTTCTTTCATTTAAATCTCTGTACGATATTGCAGTCCCTTGGATTAAATGATAAATAATTACTATGATAAAAATAAACTGGTATAATTGATGAAAAAATTAATAATTAAATGATAAAAATTAATTGGTATATAATAAACGAAGAAAATTAATTCTGAAACAATAAAACTATTTTAGTTACAATTAAAACAGACTGTGTTGAAACGTAAAAGAATACGTATTGTTTTAAATTCAACCTCGCTAAATTAAGGTTAATTTTTTAAAAATAAGTTATGTATATTTTTTTAATTAATGAAAATTGTTACAAACAAAAGACTAAGTCGTAGCCATGAATGTTAAATAATATTAGAATAATAACAATCCATGTTTTATTTCTCAAAAAAAAAATTAATTTTCCAAATTTATTTTTTGAACCCTCATCTAGGTGCTATTAGTTATCTGAAAAGTAGAAAAATAAAATTGTGAAAAGCGTAAAAACTTTTCCGATTTTTTTCTTCTTTTCCCAATTCAAAAAATAATTTATTTTGAAAGATAGGCTAAATCGCTAGTAATCTCTCAATTTAGGTAGCCTAGTAGTAATGGTTTCGGATTCGCGACCGGCGATTTTCGTTCAGTCTCTGGTTCGATCCTTAGCCGCTAAAGACAGGTCATGTAGCCGGGGCTGATGCACGTTAAATCTGTCGGGGTCCGAAGTTGGCGTGGTGTGTACTTTGTGTGATTTTCAAAAAAAGCTGTACATTTATTTGAAAAAGTCTTAAGTATAGAACATGATTTAATTGAGCTATTTTTAATTTCCATGTGTTTGTAATTTTCGCTTCCGAATTCTTTTTACGCTTAGAAAACATTAATATAATAGCTATTTTGTTCATAAATGTTGGTCAAATATTTTGAATAAAATCTTCATAATCTTTTTCGAACGTTTAAAATATCATTATCGAAGATTTTTAAAATGTTACGTGATAATTACATTTGTGTAAATAAATTCTTTTTTGAAAATTAATTTTTTATATATTGACTTGTGTGTTTTTACTACTAAATGAATTCTAATGATAATAAAATGAATTTCGTATAATTTTTTTATAATTCCTTGATTTAATAAATAAATGTTTCTTCATACATTCTTTTTAAAAAAAGAAGAAAATAAAAATTAAAGTAAATATTTTGTGCATATAGAAATGAAAGTAATCTAACATTTATTTGTGAATGAATGTTCTAAAAACTTAAGTGCGTGTATCGTACCTGAAATTTTCATTATATTTTAGAACCTATATACATTTACAGACTCAAAGAACATTGTTATATTTTCAAACTTTATTCTCTTCTTTTGATATTTTTATTTGTTTTTTCATTTTAAAAACGTCCTTCCTTGTAGGAAAATTGAAAAACCTTTCGTTTTATTCCCATAAAAATTTATCCTATTACATGGCATCTTAAGTTTCTTAATTTCCTGTTATACTTAGAAATAGTATACGAAATAAAAACTTTTAGTCTCTGAACACTAGGTGATGGAATATTTTAAAATCTCGTTTCAAGTTACAGATAATAAAGCACATAAAAACCTTTAAAGGAAATATTTTAGCTCGTATTGCAAAGAATGTAATACACAAAACATCTTCGGAGATTACTGAAGATTTAAAGGTGACATTCTACAACGTTAGAACAAAAAAAAATATTTATATATTTCAGTGAGTATTGGATTTAAATATGAATAATTTTTCTATATATTCTTAGTTCACTTCGAGAGTTCTCTAAAACTTCAAAAACATTTTTAGAAAAACTTGATTTGTTTTCGCAGTATTGGTTATCTGAATGTGACATGAGTTTTTGATGTATGATAAATTCTTTTTTTCAAAAGCGCTGCTTTCTGAAATTTATTCACTTGAATGATTATTTCTATCACTATTGCTACTCCAATGCTAAATTTTGAATCTCGGAAGTCTTCAATCTTGAGTCTTAATCTGCATTCGAAGAAACATTTTCATCGATTTTCGATGCGTCTTATGCTTTTTGAACATCAAGTCAAGTGCTGTTATGTAGCAAAACGTAGTTTAACATTAAAAAGGGTTCGTTTATTGAATTTCAAATTGATGAAATTTTTCAACGTTTTGTTGCTCTACTAGTAAAAAGGTAGATACGTGGCGTTTAGATAAACCGATAAAATATCAGTAAAGATTTGAAACTTGAGTTTGAAAATATATATAAAATTACTTTGTTACCCTTAAAAAGTATTTTGCTGTTTTTTTAATGGAATTCTGGACTCTTTAACTCATTGATTTAAATTTTTATGGTTGTTTTCTTATGAAAAAAAGCAACAAATAAATAAAATTAATAATTAAATATGAAATTCTTATATTTTCTTTTTTGAATTTGATCATTTAAGTTCTGAAAAAGTATTAATACTAAGTAATGCTTATATATTTAAACCTTTGCTTAATATCAAGATTTGTGTTATTGTTTCAAACCTATGTACGAGTATGTCTGTGTAATATTTTTTTTTAAAAAAATTCAATTGGTTTGTTATAAGTTTTCTGAAAGTAAAAATTTGAAGGCCTTTATTGATTTCTTCTAAAAAATTCTTAAGGTTTTGGAATAATTTGTGAAATGTGACCATTTTTATTTATTGTAAATGTTATTAAATATAATATTTAATTGATTGTAAATATGATAGAAACATAGTTTCCTTTTAATGATCGATAACGCTTTTTTTCCTCTTAAATTTTTATGTATCTTTAAACTTTGTGTTAATTTATCATAAATACTTTCTATGATAGTTATCAATAAACGTTTGCGTGTAACCCTGTTTTTCTTTTGTGTTTAAAAAAATTATCGGCAATAGAAGTGTTAACTTTCATGAAAGTTTTCTAAGTATCAAAAAAAAAAAAAAAAATTGCGGTACAATTTTCTTATTTGAAATTTAGTATTGATCCTGGAAAAAATACCGTTTACCGTAAATTAATAAAACGTCATGTAACTGTTAATATTTTATGCGCCTGGTGAAAAAAAAACATTCATTTTTGGAAGTAGAATCAAATTGAAGGGTATATATATATATATAAAATTTTGTAGAAGGGGGATTGTACATCCCGAATCTTCACTGGTTTGCTCTTACGCAAAGCTATGGTTGTATAGGGAAGTAATTCCTTTACCGGATTCTATGATTACTTCGTACTATTTACCAGTTCAGTGATGAGGCTTGAAATTCGTTCACTACTTCTTTTATTCTTGAGTAGACTAGATGAAGTAGTAATATTTACAGAAATATAGATTATTTCGATTAAGGAAACTATTTCTTAGTAGAAAGATAGATGGCAGTCCAATTTTATCGCATATCGGCATTGGGCGTTGGAACGCGCGAGTACTAAATGCTTCTCGGTTTTGTTCCGGAATAGGGGGCGTTGCGTGAGCTATCACATAACACTGATTCGAGGTACTATCTATCGAGGAACTGGTTTTACAGTACATTTGGAAATAAAAGTAATACTTTGATAATTAGCTGAAACATTTGTTTTTAAAGTTCCAAACTATTCTAAAGATATCTCGATTTTAGTAATAACATATCCTGTGTTTGACGAAATACTTGCTGTAGAAAAGCAGGTAACAATTGTTATTGCGAGTTTAAAAATTAATGATGTAATAAATAATTCGTACTTTTCACTTTATGTGGGTATTTTGTAGCAAATTTTGTGTGAAGAATTTTTCCAAACAGTTGTCTTAAAGAAATAATTTAGAGTAATAACAACCTATAAAAATTTTGGGACAAAACTTATATTTCCTGCGATTCCACTAAACGCATGACGCACTATGTCAATCCACTGCACATTAAATAGACCTGAGTGTTAAAATCTTTTCTTGCCGTCGTGTGTAAGTATGCACAATAAGGTGTAGCAACTCGTGTGTCTTCCTCTTCACTTGTCAGTGGTTCAAAATGACGTGGCACATTGCTTTTAGTTCTCGTATTGCTCTAGTGCTATTTAAATATTGTTAAACTAAATCATGGTTCATTTAAAAATAACATTTGATTTCCAATTCGCTTTCTCATAAATTTGGATGCATATTTTAATTGTTAAGTGTGCATTCAAATTTGTTTTGTGATATTTCTATTTGATAAATTGTTTTGATCAGTCAGAGGGCAAATGGCGCTGCTGAGGGTTTCATCGAAATAGATATCCAACTTGAAAGGAATGCGAGAATGAAAAAAAGGTGTCTGGACAAAATAGCGTCTATGACGTAAGTCAACTTCAATTACTTCTTCAAAATTTAAAATAAGAGTAAAAAATAAAACTTTACTTCTCCCAATCAGATTGATTTATTCAGTTTTGAGTGATCGAGAAATTATTTGATTACTAGAATACTTATATTAGAACTTGGAACCCTTCAAAGTTGACTTACCTTCAGCGTTTACACCTGCTCAATTTTGGATTATTTCTTTCTTGTCCTAAAGTGATCCGCCGTGTAGCGGGGAAAATACGCGTTACATTTGTCAAGGTACCAAGTCCTCCATTTGGTGTGGTATGGAAATTTGGAGAAAGAGGTGCCAGTTCTGGTGTCATCCTCTTCACTTTTCCGTCCACATTTCGAGATCAGTCTTCAATAACCCTCGTGTTGTTTCTGATTGCGATGTTATTGAATAATCAGTCAATATAGTCTTAACGTGTACAACCTTGAATTCAAAAGAAAGTATACCTCTTTTTTATTCACCAATTCTGAAAGTTTACATTGATTTTTTTGGACAATAACACGCGATACTAATTTGCCTCTAATTGTTCCTCTAATAGTTTGCGCGAATCTATTCTATTCTGAGAGGTAAAAAAAAAAGTTATTATTGTTCTCCGAATCGTATGTTATAACTATGTGTGATATCAATATTTTTACTGCAAGTTTTCCCCCCCATATCTTATGATTATACCATACATTGAGTTAGATTCAGAATTGTTTTTGAATATCAAAAGTATGTTAAAGATTTTTTTAAACGGTGGAACAGTTAAGGGAACTGCGAGAATGTACGGTTAAAAAGTGAATTATTGATAAATTAAATTAATCCCAATACATATAGAAATTAAAAATTGGACTAGAATATCAAATAGTATGACAAAGTTAATGTCATTTGTTAAAAAAATAAATGTGTAAATATATTAAGTAGGTATAACATGAGATGCAAAGTTTCTGAAAAAAATTTCTTATAAAAGGGAAGGGTTTTTTTTTGTTTGTTTCCTTTTAACACCTTCATAGACAGTACGGTTATGACAATTAAATATTAATCACTTCCTTTTTCACGGGTGCCCGCGGTAACCTAGTGGTCGTGGTAGCGGACTCGCAGCTGGCAATTTTCATCGTGTCGGGGTTCGAGCCTTGATGCCACTAAAGACTCGTCGTGTAGCTGGGGCTTATGCACGTTAAATCTGTCGAGGCCCAAATTCCCCTCATTGGCGTGGTGTGGAAGTTAGGAGAGGTGGAGTAGCAGTACAGGAGTTGTCCTCGTCACTTGACCGAGGTCGCAAATTATGAGGTCCGTCGACAATTGCCCTTGTGTTGCTTCTAGTGCAATGTTAATAAAACCAAACCAATCCTTAGATAATGACAACAGGATTATTTCCCTTAATAAATAAGCGACGGCTTTAGCAATCACAATATTTAAGTGTATGAAAATACAAATAAATTGTCCAATCGGGATTCTTTTCAGTGCTAAAAAGTGATTCAAAGAAGGAACATTTTAAAACTGTCCGTGAATGTGTTAAGAAGGAATGATTCAGTCATGAGGAAACACAAACTTTTAAAATCGAAATAATATCATGTGTATTATTTTTACTATGTGTTCATTATCTATTATTTCAAATGTCATTTTAAAGCTGTAAAAGGCATAGTTATAGGTATACTTTCATGTGTTGATTGGTGTGTTCCAGTCTGTTAGATTGTCGTATTACAGAAAAATTTTACTGTATACTGCTGTTATCATATCACTATAATATTTCACAATATTGAGAATAAATGAGGGACCTGGCGCTAAAGCAAGATTAAATCCTTGTTTTGCGATCTTCTCTTTAATGAATATATCTGTTTTGATTGGGACAGGAAGCAGGCTACGAATGTTACATCAATATCGCCTTTGTTGAAAATAATGGGAAAAAAACGTCATTATTTGTTGTTTCATTTCCTTTTCTTCAATAATTTGTGATTCAAGTCTTAACTGGCTTGCACCGTACCCCTCAATTTCAAATTGTAGCCAATTTCTGAAAAACACTTGAGATTTTAAATAAAAACAAAAACGAACCTTTTCAAGTCAAGAGTTTTATTTTGAGACTTATGTCCCAGAATGTCAATGACATAAAACAGTCACGCGACGACACACGCTCTCAATTTCCTTATTGTTGTGACTTTTTGTCATTCGCCTTCCGATTACATTTAATGACCTTCGGCGTCGCTGCCTTGAAACGAGATTCAAGAATAAGACGTAAGTGCCTTTCGCATGTAATTTCTGCATACTTAACGGCACGTATTGCATGCGTGTTAAACAATGGTTAGCATCTCAAATAGACCTGTTATCTTTGGGGAAGAGTGTGGTGATGAATAGAATTTGGATTCCTGCACGTGAAATTGTTGATTTAGTGCATCGGTTCCAGACACGGACTCTATGGCAGCGCGACCAATCAGTTATCTTGGTCATGGGATGAGTGGGTAAAAACAGCTTCAAGGTGATTCGGAAGTAGAGAGATTGTTTTTATATTTAAATTGAATTCAAGGAAGTTGTTTTTTATCCATAATTTTAAATCGGTTACAATCGTATATTGCTGTTTCCGCGATGAAATTATGTGATTATGTTTCGATCCAATGCAACATAGTGTAAACTGTCGCTTATGCTCTGGTAAATACGTTCCCTTGGGCCCTTTCTCTTGGGAATACTATATCTCTACCAGTAATGTATAATTTAGCGAATTTCACAAGATAAAATGCCATATATTAAGTAAATTACACCATGTATTTAAACAACTGCTATAAAATAAGAATGGAGCATTTTTTTTGTTTGTTGTATCACTCTTAGTTTTATATTCAATAAATAATATATTTAACCTGTCACCAAACGCGCTTTTCGCTACATTAGTATACGTGTGAAATTTTACCTTCTCTGTTCTGCGCATGGTTAGCGTACGATATGTAATTAAACTGTAATCGCGCGTTTAAATTAAATTACTGATCAACCCCTGGAAAGTTTAAAACAAACTAAATAAAAATATTTAATTGTTGAAAATCAACTTTGTATAGAACATATATTTTTACATAAATTTCACTTGAAACATTTTACACACAAATTTTGTCATATAATCTACAAAATTTCTATTTGTAACTTTTTCAAAATGTATGTACTAGGCTTATCAATTCCTTCAGGGACTTACCTTCTTTAGATAGGTACGAGAATCATTTCCTCTAGGTTCCCTAATATTTTTTCTTTCCCATTACTGTCTTTGGTAAACACGAGTGCCGCATCCCCGGGATATCCGAGCGAATCTTCTCTGTTTTCGACCCTCATTCTTAGCAACCAATTTTTTTCTTTTTTTTCTACTTTTTCTTCAATTGTCTAGATGACAATTACACTCCCTCCCCCTCCTTTATCGCAGCATAGACATAAAGCCAAAAAATATAAGTACGGTGAGTACATCTGTGACGTACCCAGAGGGGATGCAAAGAGACTTATGCACCCCCAACATTTTTTTTTCTCAAAATTGAAGCATTTCAGGAGAATTCTTTTTATTATACTATTATGTTCTAAATTTTTAACATAAATTTTTTTTCTCTCCTCATGCTCGATTTTTTTTTTATAACAAAGAGAAAAAAAATGTTTCAACTAGGCCGATTCCTGAGAAAAGAAAAATATTTGCTCTTTCTGAAAGATGAGTGCCTCTGGGTCAGTGTTTGTAGACGAAGAGAGGGGGTGGGGTGCATTCCTATAGAAAAAACACCCCGAAAAAATGTAAACTTTATTCTCATAGTGTCTTAAATTATTTTTTAAATGATCTTCATTTTTGTAATTTTTATGATTTGATAAAATTATTTAAATACTTGAACAGTTTTAAGTAGGATAAATGAGACTGATATTCGTATAGGTTTTTTTTTACTTTTTTTCCAAGTGGTAATTCTTAACTGCAAAATTGCTTCTTTCTTGACAAAAATGATATGCACCTCCCAAAATTAATTTCTGGGTACGCCTCTGGAGTACATAATATAAGCTCATCCAATCCTGTGATTATTCTTGAAATGTTATCTTCACTGTGTGTCAAAAAAAATTTAAGACTGAATCTGTAAATAGAAACAAGAGTTCGGAAAGTATTTGCTTTGCGGTTTTTTTTTTTTTTTTTTTTTTTGTATTTGCAATAAGACTCTCCGTCTTTAGTAGACCCTAGCGATCCTTCTCTATCTCCGATCCTCCTTTATCCTCTGACCATTTTTATAATTTTCTCGTTTTTTCAAGCGTTTAGGTCATAGTTACACCTTGTTTAGCTCAAAATAGTCATATCCGGCACTTGCGCCAATAAAAATATGTCAGTTTCAATCGGTGGCCTCGGTAACAGAGTGCTTCTCACTGTAGCGTTAATAAACACAATCACATCCGGTTTCAACAGAATTCTTGAGAAAATTACAAGAAATATCTGGTATTAAAATATTAATTAATACAGAAGTTTCCGAAGTGTTTTGAAAGAATTAAAATTTTAAAATCATGTCAACGATATGTCCATTTGAAATGATTTTTAATACAAGCACCGTATGACATACTAAAATATTAATTTTAAGTGCGTCAATTGGGAAAAGAAAAATTTTTTTTTTCGATGGTTGTCGGGTCCCCTGAAATACTTGGAACTTGCCAAAGTTTAAAATTTTATTTCAAATATCAGATAATTCGTTATAAAATGCAGTATTTGAATGCGTACACATAGTTATTTTCATGCATGCAACTTTAGTAGATAAATACTCAGTCATGCCATGATCCGTTTAAGAATCGCATGAAAATAATGAAAAGTTTGTGGTTTTAATTTTTGTTGTGCTTTTTAACGAAAAGTTTTTTGAAGGATTGGTTAACAAGTACTAAAAAGCACTATTCCACTGTCGGATGTGATTGCACAGGAAGTTCTGTAGTTTTTTGCATAGTTTAAATTCTTTCGATAGCATTTCCAATGATGACTGACTTATTTCCGTTTGTCTCAAGTTATACTTAGTGGAGGAACATGTGGTGTTCTGTTACTTTTAAAATAATGTATGTTTTTACACTATTTACATTATTAAATCTTTATTTAAAGCTTTAAAGTTAGGAAAAGAATTGTTATAAGAAAAATCGTAGCTAGCTAAAAATTTCAAATGGTCTTTCACATTCTATGTCTTGATGCATGCGCGGAAGTCGCGAATCATTGTCTTAAAAATCTGAAGGTACAGCACATATTACTTTTTCATATTTTTGTTCGATTTTTTTGCTACATATAGTTCTGAACGTAACTGTCCTTGGCTACACCGTATTCCAAACCATTTATTTAATAGAGCCAAAGAAAGAAATGTGCCAAAAGGAAGACAGGAAAGGATGGAGAGGGGGAAGAGAGAAAAAAAATCTAGTACTTTCTTTCTGGACGACCGTAGGATGGGAGGGAAACTGTTGAATAATTCTTTCTCATAAAACTTTCATTGGAAGCCCACACACTTTCGCCCCCCCCCCCCCATCCCTTTCCGTTGTTATTTATTATTGTACAGTTTCTATCGTTTTTCTTCGCTGCTTAATCCTTATGGCTCGCCACCCAGCACTTGAAGTGGAAAAATTAGAAGATCGAGGGAAAAGAATTTTTTTTTCTCCCACACTCGTATGCATATGTGCTTCTGTTTAAACGATTGGATATCCAGGGAAAAAATGTACTGAAGCATCTCTCAACTCTCCTGAATTGTTTAAAGAAGGAAAGACTGGATGGGGAAAAAGTTTATTTTTTTCTTATTTTTTATTCCGTTTTTAGTCTTTTGAATATTATGTACTTTAAAAGACTAAAATCGGTGAAATATTGACAGAGTATAGATTTCGTCATTGATTTGTTTCATAATTATTTTTAAAGACGAGGGAATGTTCTAATTGAGAGATTAAACTTTCTTTTGGATAAAATTGATATTTATTCCAATCAATTTCTTATGTTTTGAATTATTTTCAGTTACTAGATGGTTGAGTGCTTACTATTGATAAAATTCATATTTTATTTGAAATCTTTAACTTAATGGTTGATTATTTTTCAAATTACTATTCTACTTTTAATTGTAATAGCTTAAGTCCAAAAAAATTTTCAAAATCAAAACTTACATCAGACTATTTAATAGGATAGAAATAGGGGGAAAAAGTTAAATATTTGGATTTGCTGTAGTTGAGATTTTTGTGCAAATTATTTCAAACACGGTTCAATTTCGAGTACGAAAAACTTTTTTTTTAACGTGAATTGTTTTATTTTTTTTATAACGCCGAATATGCAGGAAAAAAATGTAAGATGACTTTTTTTTTATCGACTAGGTATCGTTCGTGTTGCAGTTGATCACTCTGATAAGGATTAACGAGTATTATTTTTAATTTAATTTGTCCAAAAAGGCTTAACCTAAGTTTTGTGACAAAAAAAATTGTCAAGGAAAAGAAAAGTTTTTTAAAGTTGGGTTATTTTTTTGTAAAACGCCCTTTTTGTCTCTCAATTTTTTTTCCCTCTCTGTATTAACTGATAATAAAGTCTAATGTATACTAAGATAATATTTTCCTGGACATCCGCATTTTTTTATGTTAAGTAGTTCGGAATCGACCAAAGGGTCACTAACTGTAAAAATATCGAATTTATTGGGTATAATCTCATCAGCTGCATTTTTTTTATTTAATAAAGAAAATAGCCGGACAATTTAAAATAGAGGGGGAGGGGATTATTGATATATGAAAGAGAGTTTTGTATAAGTTTCACTACATTTAATAAAACTATTACTGCAATATTGCTAAAATTAACGTATTAGAAAAAACCGTTGGAAAAAAAATCATGTAGCTAGACGTGAACAATATTTCAGTAACACAGTTATGATTCATCTTAGTTATGTAATTAAATATAATTCTTAAATATGTCGAACTTTTGGTACAATTAACAGTTACGTTTTAAAAGATATATATTTAACAATTTTTCAAAGGGAAATAACTTATATTGAATGGGTGAATTACCATGATTTGATATTCTTTATTTTTCGCTGTAAATTATTAAATCGTTGCATAATGTTAATTTCCTTTGAAACAATTGCTTGATTATTGAATTTTTAATAACGTCACGCTTTGAGACAACTCGAAAGCTATCTGCGACAGATCACATAAATTTTTACAAAGGTCAAGCGACGATGATGATACCTGAGGCGACATTCCACTCTTATAACCTAAATCCCCTACAGATTTATTGAAATAATTATAAATGATCATTCGTTTTTTTCACAGCCATCGTACAAGCCACTTTCATTTTGATATGCCCCCTCTGAATTATTCATTGCTTGGTGACTAAGGGAAATATCTTTAACCCAATAATGGCTATTTTTCTCGTTAGTGTACTCAATAAGGCTTATTAAAGACCCCGGCTTCTTTGACAAATAATTTATTTAACTTCGCTGTCTATCTCGAAGCTCGCTTTTGCCCCTACCTCTCACTGGTGAGTACAAATTTCCTTTAATCTCATTACACTGGCAACCCCTTTCCTTGACGAAAAAGGCAGGGACACCTCAGTTTTCTCAAGCCAACAGGCGTTATAAACATTACAAGGGGTTCTTATGGATACTGGAGTCTCTGTTCTTCTTTTTTTAAAACGTTTTTCTAAATTTCACTTGGTGTGTGTGTGTGTCATCAAATTTTCGATCGTTAATTTAACCAACTTCCCATCAAGCTAGAGCTTTGAAATTCTGGGAATCGTTCGTACTCGCCTAATAATGCATTATTTAGACATTTGCGACAAGTTTTAATTAATATTTCAATAATTTTAATAAGTCAAAATATTCTTTCCTCTAGGCGCTTTTAGGGTTGAGGAAAAAACTTCTTTCCCCCTTTGGGAACATCGGGCACTCCCCACACGCTACATGAGGTATCGTAAAACTCAAACTCACAAAGGGGAGATAGTAAGGGTTGCTGACTTTCAGTCAGTAATCATTCGCAAGAAAGAAAGATTCCAATATTTGGCGCCATGTCTTATCACAATAATTTTTTCTGAATTCTGGTTCCCATTTTTTTTTTTAATAGAATGACTTACAAACTTTCAAATGCATGTTTTGATTTTATGAGTATTATGAATTTTTTAATACTCTCACAAATGTCTCTTTTTAAGTAAATTTTAAAGTTAAAAATAACTAACAGTTTTAACTAATATTTCAATAATTTTCTTTAATAAACTTTGCCACCTTATAAAAACGTTGGTTTTTATATCGAATTATTTTAGATGCTTGCGTGTTCATCACAAAATATTTGCCTACCCTCAGTACACGTGTACCACTGCCTTAAGATGATACATGAAAGTGAAATATGTTGTATAATTCGTCCCATTATAGGAATCTAAAAAGATTCTATTTGTGTGTTATTGTTTACTACAACCTTTAGCGATATCTTTTTCTTTCCCCTTTTGTACACTTTAAATCTTTTGAATAATTGAATATTTAAAACGCACGATTTAGATGAATCATTTTAACAAATATACGAGAGTGGTATCAAAAGCTCTCGTTTTTGACGGTAAATGACATTTCTAATGCAACTTAGAACTATCATCGCAAATTAACTCTTAAATGTATTAAAATTTACGTACGCCAGGTAAATTTATTAAAAATTCGGAAATGGCGCAGAAACAAATTTGACACTTATTCTTAGGTTAGTTTTGATTCTACCTATTCAAAATTAAAATTTTCTCGCCTTTTTAATATCAAATCAATGTTGATTGATTGTGAGGTTTAAATCAGAGAAAATTAACCCACCTATTTAAATTAACAGGTTTTTCTTTTACAATTTAATAAGCAAATACAGTTATATTTTTTATAAAAAAAAATAAATTGTAAATTATGATTATATTCGCGTTAAGGTCGCAGTAGCCTAATCGGACTCGTGCCCATTTGTTTTCGTTGAGTCATGGGTTCGAACCTAAATGACATTAAGGATCCGCTGTATAGCCGGGATTGAATGTTGAATCTGTCCGAGCCCAAAGTCTTCCCGTTGATGTGGTGTAAAAGTTAGGAGAGGGGTTAGCTCAGGTATTGTAATCGCCACTTGTTCGATATTCAAAATTACGAGATCCGTCGCTAATGGCCCTCTTGTTGCTTCTAGTGCGAAGTTAATAAAACCAAACCAAATGTATTATTCGTTATTTATCATATTACAAGTTTAACATCCTTTATTATCTCATTTTTTATAATTTAAATTATTGTTCATTGTTTTAATATTTTCACTTGAAAATTTAATAAACGTATCTCGATTGTAATATTTTTTGTTCCTAAATATGTGCGTTTTATATTTCCTATAAATTTGATTAACATTACAGAAACCATAACTACCATAAATGTCCTTTTCTTTATTAGTAAAATAACGAAAATTACGAAAATTCTCTCTTTCAAAATCAACAAAATAATTAAAATTATTTGAATATGAACTTATATCTCAAGTACTAATATCTTGCAAAAGCGGGTGATAATACCGAGACTTAAGTATATGCAAATTAATAATTAAACCCAGAAAATAAGTGTTATCCTGAACAATTATATATATATTGAATGTTCTGTTCTTTTTCGTGTAAAGTTAATTTTGAACAGATATCGTGAACAGAAATTTATCACAAAATTTGCTGAATTGAAGTGTTACCTTACACCCTTCGCTTGCCTTAACCTTTCTCCTTCCACACACAAAAAAAAGTAATGCTAGGAAAGTGATGTTACGGAGAATGAAACAAATGCCATTAACGGAGCAATTGTCCATTGCTGTTTTGAAATTAGGCCTCAGGGAATAAAGAATGCTTCAGGTATCACGTACCGTTATCTGATTTAGCAAAAAGACAAGGTCGAACTTTGGTGACATGCGAGATTAAGACAACAAAAAGGTTTTCAGAATGAATCTCAAAATTTTATAGTTCTATCGAACTAAAATGTTGCTAGGCAATTTATAGAATTATTAAGTTATAACGTGCTTAATGTTAGAAATCAATGAAAATTACAATTCTTGAATTTTATTACCATTTATTGTATGATAAATAAAAGAATAAACAAATGTAATTTTTGGTTTGTTGTTATTGACAAATATTTAAAAATATGTAAACCACTGTATCTATTTATATAGTTTTATCAAAAAGGACATATACCTGTACTAAAGCATCTTAGGAGTATATTTCTTCTCGTGTAATAAAAATGTAAAATTAAAAAAAACTTTTCAGATGGCTAAATATATATACGCCAGTGAAATCACATATACGCTAATTTATTTTGCGTGCTTACTGATTAGAAACATTTAATAATACTTTATTTTTTTAAAGTCTAATGCAGAATGTGTTTTTTTAAAGAAATTTCAAGTTAAAATATAAGTGACGAAATATCAAGAAGGGGGGGGGGAGAAATATAAGAAACAAAGATTCAAATATCGTTATTTTTTTAATGTAGATGTTTGAAATCATGCATATAATTAAATTGGTGAGTTTTCAGTCTGCGAGAGGAAAAAAAATTAATTGATAACGTTTAAGAAAAACACAACGTAATCAACAGCGTCCGTATTTTAATGACGTCATGTTATGCGTCATAGATGTATAAGAATCCTGAACAAGGTTTCCAGATTTAAAAAATACGTAATAAGGTATTTTTTAAATTAATACTTTTTCGCACTCTCTAATGCTTTTTGAGTTCTCAATATTTATTTTGTTACTGATAAATTACTTTTGGAATTTTCAAAATATTTATTTATTGAATGCTTAGTATCAGAATAAATTTTAATGCAGATTTTATGTCGATCGTGCATTGAAAAATTGCTTCGAAAATACTCCATATACATATGACAATCACTATTGCATTATTGAGAGAGCTTGAAACTGATAATTTTTATATAAACGTTAAATATTTCTATTTCTCATTGTAATTTTAAATAATTTCAAAATTTTTTAGCTGAGTTCTTTATTATTGTGGCTAACAGTACTCAATCCCGAGTTCCAAGTTAAACAGTATAAAAATTGATTACATTTAATTTTAATTAGAATCTGTATTCAATATTAAAATAAAATAAAATGATAAGTTAAATTGTATTTCATACTCATATGTGCTTTTTATCAAATCAATTTTAAGCTTTCAAATATTTATATTGCCTATATCTCCCTACTTCATAAAAAGAAAACTGATTCAAATGAATTCGATTTTAAATGAAAGGACGATGAAGAATTTGAAGTGAAGTTAATAGCTCTTAATGGAAATGATAGAATATATTTAACGTTTTAAATATAGGTTGATATCTACTTTGAATAGATTTTTTTTCCCCGCGAAGAAACAAGAAAATTTTGTTTTTATAGATAACATTAGATGAGTATTTGATCAATTTTATCTACTAGCATATATTTTATTATTCATTGGAAAACGCGTGGCATTTTATTGTAATTTTTGTGGTACAGTAACTTTTTATAGTAAAATTGTTAAGTATTCATGTATCTTTTTAGCGGAACCTTAGTTCTTATGTAACAAAACGCATCATGAGACAAGATAGGAGAAATAAGTATTTTTATGTAGTATTATATAAAATATTTAAGTAGCTACCAGAAAATTTAAATTTATAATTCAAACTGTATCCACATGTGGGAAAATTTACGTATATGATACGTGAAATATCTTAACATATATTCGATTTTTTTTCTTCATGTTTCGTTATTATTTTAACTATTATTCAAGTTGTAAGATGCAAGATTAAAATTTTGGAGGGAAAAACCCTCTAATATATGTGCATAACTTTATATACTTTACGCCATTTAAATAATTTATAATTCAAACTGATCCCTCGAAAGGAAAATTTATACTCGATAATATTTTAACTTGTATTCGATTTTTCCCCATGATTCGTTATTATTCAAGGTGTAAATTCTGAAAGGAATAATTTTAAAAATTTAAGAAATTCTCATGATTTTATGTACAGATATTTAACAGTATTTTCGTAAGAAATATAATAAAGTGTAAGAATTTTCAGTGCCAATGGAAAACTGATTTATTAGTAACAACTCTCTTGTTTTTGTACAGAAGATTCACCTGAATTTGAAAGAAAGATTCTACACATTCCATTAAAGATCTACAACGATATGTTCTGTGTCTTATAGCTAACACTTACTCTGCCATTAATTTTAATTTTCGAACATTTATATACCTAGTAAACGTGACCAATTCAGCTTCAACAGCTGTGTCATTTATGCTGATATCTTATTCTAATTAGAATAACATGGTAAGGTTTGGATAGACAAAACGTGCTGGTTAAATTATTTCGTAGTTAGGAATACTAATCTTAAACTTGGAACGCATCTACTCTCTTTTGAATTATTTACTGCCTCTGAATGAACCGCACCCTAACGAATAATTTATCATTTTTAACATTCAAGCATTTTAGATTGTTATAAAGTATCGTCGGCTTAGTATTTGGGAGCTAGTGCTTCTTTTTTTTATGTGTGAAACAGAAGTGAGTATAAAATTATTTTTCTTGAAGATTCTTTTGAAACATTTTTTTTTTCATTTGTTATTTGTTTGCGTATTTAATTCTTTTCAGCTTAAAGAAATTGGTTTTGGAACAGGATGATTATATATTTATGAAGTTTCGAAGATGAGGTCTCTGCTTTAAATGGAAAGTGACAGAAAAATTTAATGCACTGGAAAGTTTTAAATGTGATAATTAGAAATTTTTGATACTTTATAATTATATATTTTTAATGAAATTCTCTTTCTGAAACAATAGTTAAAATACTGATTAACTTTAAACTAATATATCAAGTTGTTTTAATTATTTTTTCTGAAAGCGGATTTGTTAATACTAATGAATTTTAAACGCCAAAGAGTGAAAATATTTTTATTTGGTAAATTTTATTAATATATTTGTGTTCTTAAATTTCATTGAATTTAGTAAACCATTATTGTTACATATATTTAAAATTTTAATTAATCAAGTATTTTAAAGACTGTAACAAAAATCATGGATAATTTATATTCTTTATATTTAAGTATCATACCGGTCCCCAGTATATCTTAATGAAAATGCATAGTAATATCAAACACAGCATTTATGAATCAACTTTTTGATGTTATAACTGTTAGTGAATATTGACATTTGAAAGGAATTGCAAATCCTTAGAAAAACCATATTTTTTGAATTAATATAAACTTTTTCTTTGAAATTGTTCGTATGTTCTACGATCGTCTGACACAGTTTGTTAAATCAGGTAGTACTGAGCTGAAGACCGTACTTAATTTGGTTTAATTTAGTTTGGTTTTCATTATTAATGATTATCTGGTTTTCAACACCAGAATATTCAAAATATTTTCTTGGATTTTAGGAAAAAAAAAATACTTTCTGAAAATTCTCTCTAAATGACATTGTTCTTGGCGATATCCGGCGGATGTCGTTTTCCTCAGGTTTTCCCACATCAGAGCCACATTCCAATTTTCTCGCCAGATCTCATCAGCCAACAGGAAGGTTAACCTTCTTGTGCAAACCGCTTATCAGAAACTTGAAGAGTCAATATTTGATTCATAATTCATAAAGCTTGCTTGTCATGCAGCTTTTTGGTTACAGATAGTTAATATGTATCTTGGTTTCGAACTTTGAAGCTCTTCGAAAATTTAACAAATGTAAAAAAATAGGAATGGACGATCATTTGCGGAAAGAAATTTACATTTAAAGTTTCTTGAATTTGTATTATATATCTTATAATATTAATAATAAAATTATAATGCAAAATTTGGATTTTTTTAAAGTTCATCTTTAAATTCATTAAAGCTCAGAATTGTCAAATATTTTTTTCATTCAGTTAAAGTTTTTTTTTTTTTTTAAAAAAAAAAAAATCTTATTAAGTATTTGTATTTAGCTTGATTTTATATTATCTAATCACAAATTTTTCTTAAGTGGGAACAAGAATTAATACGAGTATATATAAATTAAAAATTCTTATATTTATATATTCGTACATTTAAACCTTGTGAACAAAATATACATTAGTTGAATATAAATTAGCCATTTACAGAATTGTACAAGAATTATAAACGACGAAAACGAACTACTGTTTTGTTCCATAATTTATTTGCATAAAAACTATGATACAAAGTATCTATAAGAAAATGGTGATAAATAACCTTTATCAGATGACATTTATCCGTCATTAATTACAAGTATTCGCTTGAGACGGAAAAAACTCCACAATTCAGCTGTTTCTATATTTTCTCTCCTTATCGTCTGTTTCATGAGTTAAACTAAAGCTGTTTTTTCATGCTTAGATTTCTTTTTTTTTCAGCTTTTTTAATTTTAAAAATGTGTTGAATTTTTAAGAAATTCAAGGTCATAGCGAATATAATTAATACATTAAATAAGAACTGTCTGAATATTTCTGGAATAAATTTAGACAAGGAAATAAAAATATGGTCGATTTTCGCATTTCAATGACACTATCTGCACTTCTTGAAATATTATATTTTAAATCATCAAGTCGAATTAATTGGGACCAGAACCCGTCCTGGAATCGAAAATACGGGTATCCGTTGAAAGGGGGGGGGGAGATGAAACATTTACAGTAATCAATCTTTATATTAAGCAAATGGAATACGAATTATATTTGCAGAAGACAAAAACGCCTACTTTGTGAATAATGAAAGTGCAATCAATTATTTTATTGCATTTTCCATTTGAAAAATATACCATACGTTATTTGGTATACGTTGATGTCTTACCGTATGCAATTGGTTACTGGTGTTAAGAGGTGTAACTAAGGTTCGGTAACTTTGGAAGTGGCCACGGACTCGCGTCTTGCGGTTTTCGTCGAGTCACGGGTTCGGGCCTTGATGCCACTAAAGACCCGCCGCCTAGCCGGGGCTGATGCACGTTAAATCTGTTAGGGCCCAAAGTCCTCCCGTTGATGTGGTGTGGATGATAGGAGAGGGGAATTCCAGCTCAGGTGTCGTCCTCTTCACTTGACCGTGGTTCAAAATTACGAGGTCCGTCGCCAATAGCCCTCGTGTTGCTTCTAGTGCGATGTTAATAAAAGCTAAACTAAAGTGAATCTATTGCGACGTTAATAAAACCCATCTCAAATCGTTAACTTTGGATAGAATATTTGTAAAGCCCCTCCCCCTTCTCCACTTTCCTCCCGTATATTTATAACTCTTAAGAATTTCAATAAAAAAATTATTTTTTGGAACACGTGGGGGAGACAAATGTAAGAGAAATTTTCGAAACGCTTCTGAAATTAAAAAAAAAAAAAAAAACATTCAGTCCAATTAAAGTTATCCAGAGATCAAAAGGATCTGATTCACCAAGGCCCTATTGAGTAAGGTATATTCTGTACCAAAATCTTTCTAAGTTCATCAAAATTCTTGGCTTTCTTTCACTTAGTGGCATTTTTATTTTCTAAATAGATTTTTTAAAAGGTTTAAGAGTTCATAATTTGTATTTAACATGGTCTTGTTCACAAATAAATATTGTATAATGCTTTCATCAATACTTTTTATTCATCTGTTATTAGTAAAAAAAATTTTTAATCAGCTTTTTTTCTGAAGTGGTATGAATCATCTCTCAAAGCATTGAAGCAATTTCGTAATAAGCCATTGTTTGTTATATATGAATCATAGTAAACTTAGAAATGAAAATTCTGCATTCATGTTATTACAACCGCAACACCTACAATCATCTTCTTGAAATGCCCAATATTTAACCCAGTAAGGAATTTCATCGCGTAGCTTAAATAAACAAAAAATTGCTGTATTTGGCTTCCACGCACAACATCTATTGTTAAGAACATCATTCTGAGAGTCTGGCACTGCCGGGCGAAGTACAATGAGTAAGTTAAATAAAAATCTCCTTTGATTACATTTCATAGAATTTTCAATTGCTATTATTTTTTTTTTATTGAAGGCAATGAAAAATGATGCTTGAGAAGAAAGCCAACAACCTACAGTGTCTAGCTATAGCAATCGCAAATAATATCTATTCATCCAAATGTTTGGTAATTACATAAGGGCGTCTTGAGTTCCTTATTTCATTGTGTGAGATGGATCTCGTAGATTAAAAGCCGTCCAATTGAAATCGCTGCGGGAATTGTAATTACCGGATGAATGTCAGGATAAGTTTTGTGTTCTAACGGCCAAGGCCAATTGAAGTGTCTACGCATTGTTTGGCGTTTCTTCCGCGTATTGATAATTGGCACGTTAATTTTGGCGGAAATTATTCGAATAAATCTTATTTCGTGTAATAAATAACGAAGAATATTGAATCGGATGTGCATAGACACTTCCTTGGAGAGGAGTCTCCTTTGTGTAATTGATGCGTTTGGCTTCTGACCTGAAAACTTTTTACTAAATGTTTAGCTTTTAAAATTCAACTCATTTGAAATATTTTAAGACAGTTTTAACTTTGACACATTCACGGGCAGTTTTAAAATGTAGGTGGAATTGGCAATGCTATTTGTATTTACGGTGCAGTTGTGTCCATGTATGCAAATGACGGTTATAATCGTAATAACAACTAAGAATTCTGTTACAAAATGTCCTAACCTGAACTACAAAAAACAAATGTAATAACCAAGTACAGACTAAGGTGTAAGTTGTTTTGAAAATAGATTAATTAAATGTTCAGTAACCAATTTTTGATGGAAAGTTTCAAAATTATTTGGACATAAAGCGGGTTTATCTCTACATCCCTTGCATCTAAACGACGTTTCATACCCTTTTTTCTTTTTTGCCTTTTCAACATTCTTTACAACGGAAACAATAGGTTTTTCTTTTATATATATACTATCGATTTATGATCATTGCAATGTACGTAAGTTTTTTTTTTTTTAACTTTTCGATACGTAATCACTACAACATATATAAAAGCGTATTATTCCAATGACAGTTTGTAACCGACTAATGAGTGTTATTTATAAAACTTCCCGTTTACACTCATCAAAACAATATTGGGTACTTTTCCATTTCGCCTGCGCAAGCGATACCATCGCCAAAAATGACGCAACCGACGCCAAATGGAATATGTGTAACACATCGATCAATAACTCCCGAGACTAACCCAGAGATGGCGCTCGTAGTAAACCAGTAGCCAGGTCTTTCTAGAGTACTAACCTTTGCTTGAAACGTGTCAAAATTTTAAGTCGATCGGACCAGGAAAAAGGTTTTTTGAAGTGAAGTGATAAAGGTTTTTTCCAAGTGGGTGCCGCGATTGCTTTCGATGGAACAAAAACAGCAACGAGTCGATGATTCAGAAAGCTGTTTATCGCTATTTACTCGCAACAAAAAAGATTTCTTGCGAAAAAAAATTTTTTTGGGGGGAAAAAAAAAATATTTGGAAAAGCGTTGGAACGATTGTATCACCCTAAAAGGTGATTAACAAAAAGTGTTATGTTGATGAATAAAAAAAAATTTTGCAAAAAAAAATGTTGTTTTCAATGTTAGACTCGGGAGTTATTGATCGATGTGTTATACTGTGTGTTGTCGCCAATAAAACCTGCTCAGCGAGATTTGCTCCGGCGAAATGGAAAAGTACCCAATATTCTGTTCAACTTGCATAAAAACGAACACGTAGTCAAAATATTCCTTCTTTAAATCACTTTTTAGCATTGACTAGTATTCTGATGGGACATTTTATTAGCACTTTCATTATATCATGACTGCTCAAGCTGTCGTTTATTTATTAAGGGAAATAATCCTGATTGTTCCTACCGTCATTGCCTACGGGCAGGATAAATATTTGACTGCTATAACCATACCGTCTATGAACGTGTTATGAAACCTGGTTTCAGAAAATCCAAATCCGGAACATTTTAACCATTCATACTGTGATAACGTTCTTCAGATCATTTTATTCTATGAGTGACTTTTCATTTCTTTTTTTACCTCTTTAATTGTTGGATTTCAAACAGTTGTTTCGTTTTCGAAAATATAATTTTTTATTTTTTTGGGACTGAACATGTATTGCAAAAATGCATAGTTATTAAAATAAAAAAAGATTTAAAAAAAAGCAGCCAGCAAAACAACTGCATATACATGTATAACATTTTACATTCGTTGAATAATAAATAGTAATAATTATTTGCAGAAGATCGTGAATAAGTTAAAATTATCAATTATTCTGAGATAAAATCAATTGTGTGAATGGGTTTTGGGTGCCAATAAAACAGACCATAATTTGCCACTTCAACTTTATTTTCGGCGTTTTTCTTGGAATCGGGACGATTTAATCTGATTTAGTAACGTACTTATGGTAGATGAATGTCAGTGTGGTAGTTTTATGTGCTTAAATGTCAAGTCCAAATATAGGCTCTTTTTCCAAAAATGTGAATTTGCGGTCTTCAGGGTGAATATAACCTTACTTTATTTTAAGTAGAGCCTTTGAAATTAAAGGATCCTTTACTCAACGAATTGTTTATTTCTTCTGGATTTTTATTGAAAGGTGTTTATTTTCGGTGATTATTTTTCTTCCGAATATAGAAAGAATAAGAAGTAGAAATTTGACAATTGTGAAAATAAGTATCAATGTGATGCCTTTTGAAATAATTTAATAAACTAAATATATTTATGCATTATTTTTCGTATTGTATATCATTCTGCACTTCGTTCATGACTTGGTAGTATGGTCCGAGTTCTGAAATACAATAAAATAAGAGAAATTTATTCCACTGAGAATGATATTTTATTCTTAGTTAACATTAACAACTTTATAATTAGCGGATAATATCTTTGTTATAAAGTATTTATATTAAGAACAGGAAATCACATGCGCGCGTGTCAAACCGTACCACAAAGACTTTAAGCTATATCTTGAAAATTAAACATTGTTAACCTCCACTTGGACGTCATTTATATATGAACTGTGTGTATAATTATTTATAAATTATATGCTATTAATTATCAATGAACTCATAATTATTTTGATAATGTTTAATTATGTTTACTATAGTTTAAATGTGTAACTGAAATAATATATTGCATGCATTAAACTAGACATCCTCAGAAATAAAATTTCTGTCTACATCTGATTACATAAGTGTAATTAATTGGCTGTGGGACTTCTTAAACGTGAGAAACTTCCATAATAACCTAGTAAAAATATGGTTGAAATTAAATGAATCAAAATATTTTTTGAAGATAAAATTTTAGTTGGATAAATACGATTTTGGTTTACATTAAGGAACAAATTTATTTCAGTTTCAGATCCGAACTAACATTAGTATTTTAAAAAGATAGAATATCGTACTCTCGAACAATCATCTTGAATCTTGAGCAAGGGCAGTCGCAATATTAAAGTGGGCATGTTTGCCAACTCGTGGCTTGCGCAACTCGAGTCATAGGTTCGAATCCTGACACAACTGAAGACTCGATGCTCATTAAATTTGTTGAGGCTTAATGCCTTGTCATTGAGATGGTGTAGAAGTTTCCATAGTGTGTGTGGGGAGGTGCAATTTCAGGTGTCGCTTTCTTCATTTGAGTGAGTTTCAAAATTACGAAGTCCGTTGTCAATAATCCTTGTATTGCTTCTAAAATTCGACGTCAATCAATCCTTCTTAAAGTAAAGTATTGTATATAAAATATATTGGTAAATTTTTCAGGCAGATATCTTTTTTTCCCTCCCTGGACTGTACTTTTATTTTCATTTCCAATTGTTTTTATAATTATAACAATAATTTAATTTTCAATTGCATCGATGCATTTTATTAAACTAAAAACGTTTTTGCTCGCATATACAATTCACAAGGAATCTCTTAAATTTAAATATCTCTAAATTACTTCATTGTTAAAAAACCGACTTAAAGTTGATGGATGCAGCAAGTCATAGTACCGGCATTTGCTAAAAATATTTTATTCTTTTATGCGGAAAATTTTAATACGAAATTTAGATTGAAAATACCGATGCTTGACCTGTTTATAAAACCTGAAATATGACGAACAATTTAAATTGATTAGAAATTTTGAAAATAATTAAATAGTTTATTTTCTCCATTTGTTTTTCGGAAATTCTCATTTTTGAAAACGTATATTTTTTTTTACTGTGGAAATATATTTTAATACAGTATTGAAAATGTTTCACTCTGTTTAATAAAGCGGTTTTCTATTGAAATTTATCAAGTGATTGTGCTATGAGAAACATCAATGTTCCATTAAAAAAAATAAGGTAAAATTTACACATAATTTTTACATTGTTTTACCCACGGAAACAAATCGTACTTGATATTTACTCGGAACAATGATCTAACACCATTCTTGATCATTTTTTAGTTGATGTAGCTGTTAATGTAACTAGATATGTTCCAAACAGACTCTATTTTTCACTGTTACCATGAAATTATTGAATATTGTAATTTTAAATATTTTAAAATCATTTCCTGTGATATTCTTAAGTAGTACCTCTTTTAAGAGACAATTCTGTTTGTCCCTGCTCCTTTAAATAGTATATGTATTTGTCTTGTTTTAAGGAACATCTATTTTAGGGACGTCTTTAAATTCTCTGGTCGGCGAGTATCCCTTATTGGGAGACTTTACTGTATATGTAAAAACAGTTTAGTATGCATGCCAGACAGTATATTTCTTTAAAAAAAATTGTATAACAATGTGTCTTCTAGATATTTCACTTCAAAACAAACTCAATATAAACGGATAGTTAGAAGGTACATTGTTATGCATTCTTTCCATTTGCAGAAATAGAAAGCAATAGGAATCATATTCATAAATCGTGGAAGAAATTGTGTTGCTTAAATAAATGATGAAATAAAAACAGGTTATATAAAATAAACGTAACGAATCGCCTTCGTAGTGAATGAGAGACATAGTGACACAATAATAATCAGCTTATAAATCTTTAACTTTAAATAAATCTTTAATCTTTAACAGACTTTGAATAAGCAGTATCAAAATAAATCAATGTGGAATGGTTAACTAATCGCGTCCTTTAACCAGATATTATAGTGAGAGAAACTAAGATTAGTAGAATTCAGTTTAAACATTTGACTTCAAATCTCTGGCAATTCAAGTAGATTTCTCGTGATAGGATCCGAGTTGGTTACAATATATCGATTCACAGTTGCTCGAAATAAAATAGTGTTCCTATGAATCTATCTAATTCCTTTATCTCCTCCATTGTATCCGCAACATTTGTTAGATGGCACGTTTAATTTGTATATTCCTCGGTTCTTTGACAAGGTGAAGTTTCCGTATCAATCATGGTATTAAAGTAGCCCTAGGCGTTAGTTAAAAGGAAATGCACGTGAAAACCTGTTATGATATATAGTTAATTAGGGAATTAGTTTTATTAGCGTCGCACTAGAAGCAACACGAGGGCTATTGGCAACGGACCTCGTAATTTTGAACCACGGTTAAGTGATGAGGACGACATCTGAGCTGCCCCCCCTCTCCTAACTTCCACACCATGCCTTTGGGAGGACTTTGGACCCCGACAGATTTAACGTGCATCAGCCCCGGCTACACGGCGGGTCTTTAGCGGCCAAGGATCGAACCCGCGATTCAGTGAAAACCGGCGGCCACGAATCTGAAGCCATGACCACTAGGCTACCACGGCCATTAGTTAAGTAGGGAAAAAACATAAGTAATGAGCTTATATAATAAAAATGCTTATGTTACTAAATTTAATAGTCCCAGAAAAGAATTTTTCTTGATGATCTTTTCTTTTCCATTGAGTTTTTAATGTCTTCGGTAAACACGAGTGACTTGCGCCTTAGCGATCATTCTCTATTTTCGGTCATTGTCAACTAATTTTTCATCTTTTTTTTTATGTTCATTTTTAAACGTCTAGATCACAGATACATAATATTTAGCCTACGTACAAGATTTGGCTCTCGCGCCATAAACCTCTTTCTCTATCTCACTAGAAAAAAACATTTTCTTTATCAAAAATCCCAAATCCGGTGACATTTCTGCGTTCATCATATTCTTTGAGATAACTCAATTTTTGATCCACTTTCCACCTTAGTTGTGAAATTTCATTACAATCGAGGAAAATAGACTTGTACCATTTTTCCACCTTAGCGTGTTAACATCTTAAAGCACACACAATGTTTGCCTTAAGCATGTCTATATTTACTTGCCCTCTCGAGAACAAAATTGCACCGCACTAACACATTTTATATTTCATGTGCGTAGGTGTGACGATGAATAAATATTTACAAAAACACTACTTTTATATTTAATAAATTGTGAGAGATATTAAAGTTAATGCATGTTTCTGACTGTGTATACAAGTTTAAAGTTGGTCCAAAAGATTAACATAGTATTTTATACTGTACTCCATCTGCTGATATTTTAGAGAACTTGCACTGTGTATGAAGTGTTTCAACTGTTATGATTTTTGCAGTTTTGCTGTTTCAAGTTTTTTTAAAATTTTGCTATTAACTGTGGTTTAGTTATTATCATATAAATTCGGTTTTATAGTAAGATTTTTTGTGAAATATTAATTTGTTAATATTGATATCTATCAGAGAGCCATAATAAATTCGGAGTCTTATGATTTTAAGAATGTATTTTATTTAAATTCTGGAAATTTTGGAGTCACTATGATACTCATTTTGAAAAAAAAATTTTAAAAAAGAAAGAATTTGCGTTTAATTTGAGATAAAATCAAATGAAAATTGCAACAGATGAACTCTTTGAATTCAGAAAACTAAAACTTGTCTATTGATTTTTCCACGCAGAAAAATCTCTTATATTATCTGTTTGAAAATAACTTCTTATAATTAAGACAATCGATTTTTTATTAACGCCTTTAATACATATGTTTATTTACATGAATTTTACTAAAATAAATATTTTAGAATATATGCATTATCTTTTTGTATAATTTGTTACTGTTCAAGTATTAAGTACATGATAAAGAAAGTAAAATACAGTATTATTACAAAATAATAAACTTAAAAGATATCTGTTTTTCAACTCATACTACAGAATATATTCAATTTATATCTATTGTACACACATACTTTATATTATTTATAAATATAGGTGTTATTTTTATTAATAATTCGTTACTATTTATGTTTTAAAGAAAGTAATAAAGAAAATAAATTGTTACAAAGTAATCAAATAAAAAAATTCTAATTCTTAAAAAAAATAGAGCTTTTTCGTTTTGTAAGTAACATCGTCTCTCTATACTTTAATCGGGTGTTGTTTCAGTTGAAAGAAGAAAATTTTTTAATACTTGAGTTATATATTGTACTGAACCAGAGTAGTACTAATTAACAGATTACTTTCTACTGGCTCTTAAATAACTATTTACTAGTAATTAATTACTTTGAACTATTTACTAACAACAAATTTCTTAAAACAGACAACGTATCTAGGGCTGCGGTACTTCGGTTTTAACTCATATTCATACTTGTAATCTAAATTGGCTACTTTAAATACCGTGAATCATAATTATAAGAATCATCATTAGCAACTCGTTACCCAGTTCTATAACGCAACATTGATTCCACTAAATTAAATTAAAGGTCGTATCAAATTTTATTTCATGTTATCTCATTATTTATTCTTTATTTCTTGTTAAATTTCTTATTACGTTGAATAGAAATATTACTTTTCGGTTATTATAGATAATCCACATGTTGCGAAATTTCCATTTCACGAAATATCTTACTTCCTTCGTGATAACCTTATTTAATTTTCAAGCACTTACCCGCTGCGTTGATTCTTGAATTCAGCGATACAAACCCGGTAACCCCTCAACTAATTTATCATCTCTCAACCTCGGAAATTTTTACTCTTTTTAAATTAATTTACGAGAATGAGGCTGCATTGTAATGTCTTAACCGATATTTTGAGAAGAAGAGTTTATTTCAACCGTTCTCCAAGAAGGGCATGCCTCCCAGGGGGTTAGCTTGCGAAGTATCGGAAAAACCCCTCAACCCTTTTAAACGCAGGTGGGTGCATGATAATTGGTCCAGATTACTCCAGAAGTCAAGTCTTTCTTTTCTTGATAGAAAGACCGAGAGGTCTTGAAGATGCAACTCGGAGGAAACGGGAAAAGAGGAAAACAAAGAATGAATAAGTAAATAAATAAAAAAAAAACGGGAAAAACCTTTGGGGCTAATTATTTTCTCCTTCGATTTTCCGATAAGCAAAGAGCAGCTGCGGTAGAAGACTTTGCCTTCTCTGATAAGATCCTTTACGGGAAAATCTGCAAATACCAGCTCCCGTTTCTCCGGTTTTCCTTCTTCGCGATCTATCGATTCCTGGAGATTTTTCTTCTCCCTTTCCACCGGTATCTTACTAGCTACACCCCCTCTTTTATTTTTTTTCCCTTCCAGCATGTGCATACAGTATTTTGGATCCCGAGGGTGAGTGTGGAAGAATTGGGTAGGTTGGTAGTTGTCTAGTTGCTAGATGCTTGCTTGAAAAATAAAGATTGGCAATGTGCAGCAGTCTTTCTGTACATCTATATCGTAGTCAGATGGGTTGTAGCTCAAGGGGGGGGGGGGTCTTCTAAAGACGATCTACAGTTTTTATCGTCGATGATTGGAGGGGATTTCGTTTCCTTCGTGATTGCTCGGTGAAGGAAGAATCTTTTTCGTGGGGGAGACTGTTTTCTATGAATATAGCGCATAAGGAGAGATTTAAAATGAAGGAAAAAAGAATTTTGAAGGGATGTGGAAGCTCCTCTCCCTCTCTTTATTACAAGATATGCGCATAGATTCAGGTTAATGTAATTTTTTAAAGGTATTATACTTTATTTTATTATATATTAACGCAGAATAATATCTAATGGAATGGTTGAAAAAGAGACGGGAAAACAGTTTTTCAGCGTTCGCGATTCCATATTAAATGCCAAAACCTGTTCGAGCAATTAATAGTAACATTTTTCAAGAATAAGATAATATATGATTTTTTATTTGACAACTTATGGACTTGGTGGACGTTATAATTAATACAGGAAACAAAATTAATTTTATCATTAAATGATATTATTATGACTTCATAATTATTACAGGAAATCTTACGAACTTTTCATCAAGTTTTCAAAATGTTTTTCATCATAAAAGAGTAAAATTGCTTCACTTTCGGTTATAAAGTTTTTATTAAAATACAAATTATAACGCGCATATTCTTTACCGGTTACGTTTTATGTATAATTTGGGTGATACTTTTGAACCTTCATCTAATATGGGGTGACCGGAGTAACCGAATGGTCATGGTTGCTAGCTGTCTGTTGGGCCTGTGTTATTTCCTTTGAGTTGTGGGATGTGTTCTCATTCCACAAAAAACGGCCGTGTAGTGAGGCGTTTACACATTAAATGTGCCGAAGCTTCAAATCCTCTCGTTTTCGTGGTGTGGAAGTTTGGAGGATGTGGTGCAACACATATCGTCCTGATCACTTCACCGAGATTCAAAATTATGAGATCCATTGCCAATATATCTTGTGTTGCGTCTAAATTCAAAGTTAATAAACATTCAATCGTGCGATGTTGGATAATTAGACCCACATTGGTAACACGTTTAAAAAATAAAAAAAAATAAAAAAAAAATGAAAAGTTTGTCTTGAATATTACTCTACTAATTTGTTAATAAAATATATACTGTTTTCAGATATGTAAAAAATAGATATTTTTTTTTTAATATTTATAGTGCAAAAAATTTGTCAAATTTTAAAATTTTCATGTTAGAATTCAGTAAATCCGCAATAGTTCTCGTGTTGGTCATATGAAGAGAGATCGATGTTAATAAATAAATATCATGAGAAAACGAATCTGATATTTAAGATGCATTTGGTCTTTATTTTTTTTTCTTACAGCTTCACTGAAAATTCTTATTTTTTTTTGCATATTGAGATAGTGTATAGAAAGGCACTTTTACATAAATTACGCAAAGTTTAATTATTTTTGCTAAGTCAGATTTGTCACTCCAGAATAAACATTGTAATACCCCCCTCCTCTAATATTTACATTTCATTATCAGTTCTCAATAATTATACACAATAGCCGCTGTATAATATTTGAATAAAATTGACCCGGTTCCTAGTAATACTTTAATACTTTTTCAGCAGTCATATTTTGATTTTTTTCGAATTTTTACCTGTAATTATTTTCCAATTTTAATCGAATGGTTTTATTTATATCATTTGTATTTCTTTTTTTACCATGCTTTTGATTTTATATCTTTCCATTTTTTTTTATATATATAAATGACGTTTAATTATGCTTTTAATGACCATCGATAAAACAAAAGTTGTCTTAATGAAACCATAGATAAAGCTCAGTTGGTCTCGCTGTATACTCTCTCTCTGCTATATTGTCTTGTTTAGATTTATGTATATATAACCTTTTCTATACATACATCTCGACTATTTTTTAAAATAATTTTTCACTTTTCCTTGCGTTTTATATTGCTTTGAAATTCTTATTATTTATCATTGGTGTTTTTTTTTTTTTTTTACTGGATTAAAATGTACATTCGTGCCTGAGTTTGTGAAAAAAAAAATGATTTGGTAAAAAGGTTTGCGTAATCTATGTTTGGTTTATAATTAACATTGTTATCTTTGTTGAGCGCTTATACGAATTCTGTTCATTTGGTTACCTTACTTCTTTTTTCTTAATTTTACTCGAATAAATGTGAAGTCTATATAAGTCAGTTGCGTTATCTAACAAATAGCTTAAAAGCCCTAATAGCCTAAAAGTTTTGCTGAGATGAGGGATTTGCATGTTTTTTTTTTTTTTTGTTTCTTTATAAAATCTGATTATTAAAGGTTTGGAATAGGACTCGAAAAAAATCTGATAGTTTTGGAATTAGCCAGATATTAGAACGGTCCTGCGTAAATAAAATTGGTGTAATAACTAATATTTATACCTTTTATGACATAAATACATTATAATATGCAACGATTTGCTTTTCATTTAAATTATAGGTTCTTTATTTCATATGAAACACTTGATTTCGTTTTAATTATGAATATTTTTCGTCCTAAAACGTTTAAATGTCTTAAATATGTTCATTAATAACTACAAAATGGAATATTTGATTCAAGTACAATTATTTAAGACGCTATTTATTCTAGGTATTGTAATATTTCATATATTGTATTTACACAACCATAACTTAAATTTGACGCTTATATCCGATATGCTACATAAAAATTGTTATGGAAACTAATATGGCACATGTGTACCATACGTATGTCAAGTATAATATAATATCTCTAATATATTTACAAATACTTTATTATGATATTTTATGATACAATGTAATTCTCTAAAATAAAAATATATTGAAAACAATTTGAATAAACTCAATTGTTTTATATAGTTGAGTAATAACAAATTTGAGAATGAAAAATAAAATTGAATTGTAAATTCAACATTTCGAAATCATTTATCTGATGAGAAGTAACGAGCGGTGGGGGGAGGGGACTTGCTTTTTCAAGAACATGTATCAAGGGAAAATTATTCATACAATACACATATTAAGAAAACGACTTTTGTCTTAAGTGCTTTGGCTTCGGAAACATTTCTCAAAACCAAACAATTGCGGCCGGTGCTTCTGATAGTGGTGAAAGGGGGGGGGGGAATCATTTGTCTCTTGCAGTAGAAAATCTGGATTTGTTTCTCTTGCAGAAATGATTCAATAAATTGAATAAATATCACTTCTCTTTCGAATGTAGCACCCTCAAAAAAAGGACTTCATCCCCGTTTCGAACGCACTTCTCTCAAACGACAAAATCATCCTTCCTCGCAACCTCTCTCCCTTACCGCCAAAACTTCCTGTCGACTGATCAAATCCGTTTTATTATTTTACTTCTTCCTTTCGGACGTTCTCTTTTCCTCTTGGCTTTTGTTTGCTTTTAATTTTTGCCTTCTTTTTTATTTCTTTCCGCCATCTTTCTTTTTCCTTCCGTTACTTTAGTAAAGCGAGAACGAAGCATTTGTAGCGTCACACGCGTTCTCATCCGTGCCAGCTGGTATCTATCGGTGCAAGCAGGCTTAAATATTAATGAACAACTGCGCTGACTAATATGTGGATTCGTCATTTTGGAAAAGAAAACAAAGTAAAAATAAGGAATAGTGTGGAATTTTTCGAACAAAGGATTTATTCCAGTTTTTGATTTCCTGATGGCCGAAAAATTGAATTAGTTTCAGCCAAGTTTTGTATTTCGCAGTGGGAAGAATAATAAGAGATAGCGTTCTAAATAACAATGTCTCGCATTTAACGAATTATTCTTCGAAGGTGTTGTTTTTAAAATATTATTTCTCCTTTTTTTATTTAAAAAAAAAAAAAAAAGATTGAGTGCAGTAATGATAGTAAAATTATTTCTAATGTGTCAGCGGCGTAAATTCTTTGAATGATGTGTTCTTTGAATTAATATTGCTTTTCGTTATTTGAGATTTATGATCGTCATTTTGGAACTTTTTAACGTCAAATTTTGAAATGATGATGACTTATGTAAGGAAAACCCAAGGATAATTTTTGTTGAAATGAAAATATTATACCATATAGCAGTGATGATTTCCAAAAGTTAATATTGTTGTATAAATTTGTTATTAAATATCGTTTAATTTTTATTTACAATTGTGGTATAATGGGTCTTCTTGGAATTATTTCTTGTGTTATCTGTGCTGTATTTTTTTTCTTTAAGTATTCCGGTATAGGTCGGCTATGTTGGAATTTATAGTAAAATAGAATAAACAATATGAAGGAAAGAGAAGTTGCCCGTTTTAAGGAGTAAATTTTGAAACTATTTATAACTATTTTAGTATGTTACATTTTTTGAAGCAACGTTGCATTAAAAGAGAACTAATTCCTTCTAACGTGTTTAAATCGACAGATCATTAATTTTTAAATCTAATTCTTAGAATGTGATATTATAAGTTTATAATAACTTTTTACTTCTCATATTTGCCCATCTCATTCTAAATTCATTAATATTTTAATATCAATTTTAATATGGGAATATAATAAGACCCTGAATAATCATATTCTCTAATTATATTTGAATTGAAGGAAAGTTTAGATGACTTTTTCAGAATGCTTTAAAAAAAAGTTATTTGTATGTTTTACAATTCCGAAAAACAATGTTTTGAAGAATGTTCTCAAATGATTTTAATCGTTGTAAAATCATGATGGTTAAAAATAGGGAAAGATGCCGAGGAAGTGCGAATTATTTAAAAATTTGTTTTTGTAGTTGTTCTTGTGCTACACAAATTTTTTTACGTGACAAGTTGAATCCTCATTAAATTAATAATCTGAGTCTCATTGAATTATATTGCCTTCCAAAAAATATTTTGTGTTATTTCACTACACTATTATATTTCATCATACTCCCAATGCATTCATGCATTATTTAACTAATTTTTTCTTGTATCTCCTTGTAACAGTTCCACATTATTAGATATTTTTTGGAGGGGGGAGAAGAAAAGTGCTCACTTCCTTTACCAATGTGAAATGTTGTTCACTGACTTTAAAAATGTTTGACCTAGCAAAATAATTGCATATCCAAGGTTCAAAACGGAATAGAACACTTAACCACCTACGCATGGATTAGTTTCCCATCCTTCAGAGTAAAAGTAGATTTAAAAGATATGACGCCAAATCATCACGAACCTCGTTTGCTGGCGTTGGAAAAAGTTGCCGAAAACGTTTCTATCTGCATCCAAACCACTGTTGCTTGGCCTCTTTTGTATTTTTTTTTTTTTTTTTTTTTTTGTTTCTTTTTTTCACCATTTACGGCCTCTTCAAAACCGGTCCTGCCCGCAGCCATCATGCTCATCATTTCGCTGTCACGACCTTTAAAAATAAAAAAGTAAAACAGAAACAAACCGTCATGTAGTTTTATTTTTTTTTCTTCTCTGGATTTACTAGTTGGCAGATGGTTAAGCTGAGTTATAAGGCAGTGCTATGTTGTGGTCATTGCCATTCTGGAATAAAGGGACCATATACAAATTATAATTCGTGAATCACGTGTCGGTGACTGGGTATTATTCAACGAATGTTTTGTAACAGGGGTTATTTATTTTTGGAAACAGTGTCGGTGTAATGCATAAATAAACATGAAAGATGGGTCAGAACAAAAGATAGAGATCATATATATTATTCAGTGGTTGTAAATTAGCTTTCTGCTGGAAAATGTTTTTTTTCCATCTGGCACTGATGTTACGCTAATGTAGATTTAATTTATTTTTATTAAAATTATTTATGGGAATACGAAATATCTGAAGGTAAGTATTGAAATGCAGATATTTATAAGTATCAAAATACTCCTTTTTCGTAGTAATCGTCTACATTAAAATATTATATTGCTGTAATGGATGACAAATGAATTATTTAACTTTTTATATCATTCACTAGAAAATACCTTTCATTTCCTTGTCCAACAACTTAAGGAATTCAATTTTATTTATTACCGAAAACTTTTTAAAAATAGTTGTTATTAATAAAAGGGAATTTACGAGTTCATATTCTTTTGAAGATTAAATAATGGAAGATTGATTTTTATATTTTGAGTAAAAAAATTGCACTGATGGCTTTGAAATGTAAATTTAAATCCTAATTACATACCATTCCTTAAAATGAGTTTGTCCTGTGTTGTGAAATCAATAAATTCTAAAATTTTGCTGCTTGTAACAGTAAATTTAACAGTATGCGATAATTTTAAGAAATATTGAAAATCAATTGTTTTTTAATTATTCTTAAACAAATGTCGGTTTATAGAGTAAATACTACAATCTTTTTTCCTACTTTCTTCTATGTAAATTATTATTGTTATTTAGAATAAGTTTTAATTATTAACCTCCGATTAGTTCTCTTTTAGAAATCAAAATAAAGTTTTTTTAAAAAAATTCTGTTATATTTTAAAATGTGAAGTTAAATTACTTTTTTACAATATTAATGCGGTTAATATTACTGTGAGACATATATTTACTTAAATATTTCTTATTTAAGAAATACCATGAGAGCATTTCATGATAGTCTATACTTGTATTGAATAATTTCATTATTTAGTTAGAGAGGCAATATTTCGACTACCAACAATACAAGTTGGATTTCTTTTGTCCCACCATTCGTTTACAACTGTAAATAGAAATAGACACCCTTTTCGATCTAGTAGGAGTATAGTTTCCATAGGATTCCATTCCGTAGTATACTAACGGCGCATGAGAATTACATTTGACATGTCCTTTTATCTGTGATATGATTACCTTAAAGGTTATCGTTACACGCTAAGGTTATTGGAACATCTATTTGCATGGGCATGCTCCGTTGCACCTTTGTGATAGAATTATTGGTAGTTCTTATTATTAGACGGAAATAAAATTATCAAAAGTTAAAAACTTGTTCTAGGATTTATGCAAAGGGCATTGCTTAAATAAGTGTAACGATTTTGAATAAAATGAACTTGCAATAGTTAGGATAATTTTATTTATATTTTTATGACAGATACCTTTGTATTTACACCACACGTATTTCAATTCCAAAATCTTTTGTCTCTAGAACTTTTTGAAACGCGTTTGTTGTCTAACTTTTGTGTAGCTTTCCAAGATATTTTTGCCCTTTGTTCCATACTAATACTGCGATGTTCACTTAACATTGCACGGTTTTACACAGATGTTTCTCCTTTTTATGAATAAATAAGCAGGTGGTATTTTTACTTGGAATAAAAAATTGCTCTCCTTTAAGAATAAGCTAATATAATAATTGGTTCTTTTTAATGTCTTCCAGCTGTAAAGCACAGAAATTAGACAGGGGAAATTTTGTTTGATCCAGAATGTAGCATGTAGGTTTACATATTTCATGAAGGCCAAAAATCTCCTACTGGGAGATTGAATGAATGGTAAATATTAAAGTAAAATATTTACAACTCCTGTAATTTTAATATTAAGTACCAATTTTATTACATTATTTAAACACAAAATATTTAAATATATCTAAGTTTATTATAAATAGGCCTCATTTCAAAATTGTTGCTGTGTTTTGAAATACATAATAATTGAATTTATTTAAATAGGTTTTGTTAATAACTATAAGATCGAAGAAAGGCTATTAAACAAATAACTAATTAGTAGCTCATTTCAATTAATAATAATAAAAAAAAAATTGAAAATGATATTTTTTTTGTTTAGTTTTGAAATGTGGAAATTTGTTGTATTTTATATTTATCCAAAAGAAATTTATTCTGTTATGATATGGACATTATATGTGCGAATATGTAGCAATTTGTCCATAAATCTAGGATATTTTTCATTTCCGTTCATTGTTTGGTTTGTGGCCGTGGTAGCCTAGTGGCCATGGTAGCGGAATCGTTGAGGGCTATTTTCGTCGGGTCGTAGGTTCGAGTCTTGAGGCCACTAAAGACCCACAGTGTTGCCGGGGCTGATGGATTTAATTTTGATGAGGTCGCAAATTCTCCCAAAGGTGTGGTGTGGAAGTTTAGAAAGAAGTGCCGCCTCAGGTGTCGTCCTCGTCACTTGACCGAGGTTGAATATTGCAAGGCAATATACCAACCACATCATTATTCTGTTGTTTTCTAGTGTAATATTAATTTAAAATTTTAAATGATTGCCATCAAGCAATGGAATTAGTATTTGTGTTAGCAATTTTTCTTTGCTTTACTGACTAGGACTTTGTTCGGTAACATTCCTGTTCTTTTATGTTGTCTTTTATTTTTCCAAACGATGTATCATGGCTATAATAGCATTCCTTAGTTGCATATGAGCTTTTATCTTTGTAGTTAATACTTGTTTTATAACCTTCGCCAAGTTTACTTTACTTTAATTTCGCTTTCTCGTAAACCTTTACATCTTTTATTGTAATTCTTTTATTGACACTGAAATACTTCTTTTATGTTTCGAATCCATTTTAACATTTGTTAACTGATACTCTCTACTATGTTATTTATTTTAACAACTTGTATTTTTTGCGAAAATACAGCTTTGTTCTTGATTTTTGATTCAAGTTAGATATGATGATACAAATAATTAAGCAGAGAATACAAATATTCGATTTTAAAAAAGGGTTAATATCATGCAAGGCTTTTTTTTTTTTCCTTGAGCGAATATCTTTTAAAATCGGAAGAAACGTCCATTAACACTATTTGTGAGGAATTAGCAATTGTTAAATTATTTAAAATTTGAAACTATTCGTAAAGAAAACTTGTATTTTAATACGTTTGTCGAGATTAATTGTTCAGAATAGCTATTACAGAATCTAATTCTTCACATTGTCACTAATTTAAAAAAAGTATAACAATGTCATGCTCTAAGAGCATTAACAAAATCTATCGTTTAGGATTATTGAAAAAAAATAACTGCTTTTATGTCTCTAGACACATTAACGCATTTAGAATTTTTTCTCTCTCGATGTAATGTCTGTTTTAATCAGTAATAAATAGGTTAATGTCTTCAAACACATTGCAAAAAGTTTCATTTTAAGTAATTTTTTATGTTCTTTTTTTTTATGATCTTATTCTTATCTTCTTAGAAAATATTTAAGAAGTTATCAGGTATAATAATGTACAGCTGCAAAATAAAGTTCTTCTTTTCAAAATTAATCATGCCAATGTCTTTTTAACCCTTTTTTAAGCGTGTAAAATTATTTTGTTTTGATATGTGTTTATATTTATGATGTGCAGTTTCGCAGAATAAATGAAACAGCTTTGATAAGTTCGTTTTTGCCAGAAACAGCTGTCTGTTCTGCTAAACTTTTTTTTCCCCCTTTGGCTGTTGAAATGGTTTAAAATTAAATAATCAAACTGTTCATTCCAATTTTTTCACTTAAAAAAAAAAACTGAATACCAGAATCTAAAAAGATTTTTATTCCTAACTTATTTTTTCCCTTTCTTTTTTAAGGCTTTTTCTGTTATGAATTTTACTTTTTTTTTACTTGTCTGTTTGTATATTTTCTGCTTTTGAACAAGATGAAAGCTTATGTTACTTTTTAAGATTAAAAAAAGAAAGAAAGAAAAATCTGATGAAAAGAAAAATGAGATGATCATAAGAAAAGGGAGATGAAAGAAACTGAATTCCTAGATTTGATTCGACGGTTTCTTCTAAAAATTTAATTCGATCTCAAAAGAGAGAAAACTAAAATTTTCGGAAATGTAATAACCAGCGATTGAAAACTTTCATTTTCAGCACTTTTTGAATCTTAAGAGCTTTTTTTTTAAAGAGCCAATATTCCACATATTTTTCTTCAGTAAATCGTCTTTAATATTTTCCATCTATGCTTAGTATGGTATGAGTTCTTGAAGAAAAATGAATTTGTTTTCAAAATACAACATTACCCGAGTATTGAAAAATAAATTAGTTTCATACGTTTCATCTTTTAAAATTTACCTTTCAGAATTTAACTATAAAAAGAGTTCCTTTGCATTAATGTTGAATACATTTGTTTCTTTGCTGTTAGAATCATTTTGTGTTAAAAATAACTTTTTTAATTATTTGAAGTAAACTCTTGGGAGCCTGGTATTCATTTTTCTTTTACATGAATACTATGGAAAAAAAATTGTCTTTCTTTTTGAATTAATTTGAAATAGTCATCCTATGAACTTTTTTGTTGGAATAATAAATATTAAGAAAATATATATTAATGCATTTTTTAAGTAATTTTGATAGATGTAAAACTGTAATTTTGATAGGTGTTAATAGTATTCTTTAAATTTGTCTAGTTGGCTACATCAAAGTAAACACAAATACAGAATTTATAATATATATTCAAGGAAACTATTCATCAAATTTTCGATTTAAATGAAGAAAAATCATGGTTTAAATAGTATTTGTCAAAGAACACATTAAAGTAATTGAAATGTCTGATTATTTTAATTTGTTTTCGTAAAATTTTGTTTTGTAGTTAAACGTAAATTCTAGAAGTTAGCTGACATTAATGGTAATATAGGAGTGCAAATTTTCATTTTTGTATATTAGATATCAGTCTCATATTTAATTGTATTTCTTTCCGATTGGTTATTTCGTAATTAAAATTGCGAAAAATTTGTTTCTCATTGCAATAAATCTGGTTTTAAGGACATATATAAGAGTTACTTTATTGGTATAATATTCTCAGTGATTTAAAATAAATTTGTATCGATTAAAAATAGCGACAGTATTTGATCTCCGTTTTGAATTTTATATGCATTAAGTTTCTGAAGTAGGGTCTTAATAAGGGCTCTTAAAGCATACATAAACAGCATTCATTTTTTTAAAAAAACAAAAACAGTTTTTATTGATTAAACAAATAGCATTCGAATAGTCGCAATGCTCAACATGGAAACATTTCCTCTGTTGCTTGGGTGGAAAGAAGGGTTTCCAATACTAATGCCTTTTTAATGGTACCAACAGAACTCCAGCTTTTTTTCCATCGTTTCAGAAGGTTTTTAACGTCTCATTATGTGTGCCACCTGTTGCAAACATCCGTGCTTTTCACTGCAGAAGCGATTGATTGGTTGAGATATATCTTTTTGTTAATACATTTTACCATATCTGGTTGAATTTGCGTTTTTGATACGCACTATTGAACTTTTCTATAAGACTGAATAAATGCTTAATAAACTAATCTTTCAAAAGTAGTTTTTAAAACTAAAAAGCTGTTGCTTATATTTATATTTCGTTTTCTGCTGTTGATTATACCATATGTTGGTGCACACGATTCTTTTCTATATGGAAAAATCAAACAAAATTACTTTTTATTCAGTAATATTTAAAAAAAAAAAAAATCAAAATATAACATTTAGACTTTTTGTAATAACCTGTAGGGTTGTAAAATTTTATCATTCTTTATTAAATACCGTAAAATTACAGGTAATTAACGCATTGGATAGAAACATATTAGCACTTACTTTTAAACAATTTTATGCCACTTTTTTATATAAATTACCCATTCGAAAAATTTTTGTGATGAAAATGTTTATTATTTTATGTAGCTGCTATATCTTTTATTTTGTTATTTATACAAAACTAAAGAGACTAGAAATGAATTTTAGTTCACATAGTTAGTAATCGGATTAGTTTGAACATTACAATATGTGTAACCTCTTTTGATTATCTAATTGTAGCCCCTTTAAGCAAGGGGTCGTGGTTACGAACTCGCGGCCGTCGTTGTTTCCGTTGAGTCCAGTTTTCACTAAAGACCCACCGTGTAGCGGGGCTGAAGCGCATTAAATCTCCTTGTATTGGGGTAATGTAGAAGTTTGGTGAAAGATTTTCCTACTCGGGTTTCGTCCTCGTCTCTTGACCGAGGTTCAAAATGATGAGGTCCGTCGTCAAATAGCCCTCGTTTTGCTTCTAATGCAACGTTAATAAACAATCAGTATATGTGTGTGTTCGGAATCAGAATGAGCCCAAATTAATGAACTAAATATTATATATTAATGCATGTGTTTTGCATGGGTATTCATGTGCAATCTATTGCCATTTAACTTCGTTGTATAGTTATCAAATTTCGTAATGTTATATATTTCATTCAAATTTTTATTGATAAAACTCGCACTGTCAGATATCTGTATCTGTTATTATTTTAACTTCCTCTGACATTTTATATCAGTTAATATATTATAAGGTTTTCTTACATTCAATATAAACGGCTCGTAGTGAAACATATGGAAGATTCACTTAGGTCAAAGCATTCTCTCTTCCTATTTCGCATTGGTGGAAATGAATCAGTAGGTACAGAATCTATCTTCAGTGTTCAGGTAGCTCCCTCCCACATTCGCTTTGCATTTAAATTAACTTTCGCATTTCATTAACTATAGCGTGTAATGGGAACATCCCTAGTCCAGAGGCCGTTGGAATTTCATGAGCTTCATTGAGGACCCGCTCGGCGAATGAATGGGCTGAACGACTTTCAATTAACTTAAGAGGTGCTGGGTTTTGAAATCGCTTGGGACTTCTATTTTTTTTTTGTTCTGCTGAAGAAATGTGACGTGTGAATTAATTACGGGTTAAAAACATTAAAGCTTTTGATTTTGTTTTCAGTTATTTTATGTTTTGTGGTACTTCGTAATGTGTGAAACATTTTTGTTGTTGCTTATTCGTTGTATAACACTTTTTTAAATCCAAAGTTGCATGTAGATATGCAGTGGTAAACGTTTCATATGGTTATAAAATGATATATTGAATTGAGTAAATTCTCTCATTATATTCCTTTTGCAGTGATGAATTTTTTTTATTCTGTTAATCCTTTTTCTTTTCCTTCTTTTTTTCTTCCATATTTTTATGTAATATGTTTTCATCATTTAGCAAAGAAATGAATTGCTACATACTATCGATTTCAATATAACCTTTATTGAAAACGAATATAGAAATAAAAAGAAAGGACATGTATATTCGTCAATTATGACACAATTTTATTGTGCAATAAAAACTCGTTAATAAAGCGTTTCTATATTCAAAGATAATTAAACAATTGCAATAAAATATAAAGAAACGGAACAACATCTCTAAATACCACATCACTTACGACTTAACGATATGGCCTATTTTTATTACTAATGAGTATGAAACACTAAAATGTGTATTTACAATTGAAAGTTTACTGTGCACATATGCTAAAAACATCTTAAGTGACACAGAAACGACTCAATTCATTTTGAACCACTCAAAGAAGAGGGAGGGGGGAACCTTTCTAAATCTAATTGCAATCGTAGTGTACGTTCCTATTCTATTCTAAGGAACCGAATCAAATATATCCGGAACAATTGTTATACACCCACATATATTACCTCCGAGAATTACGCCACCATTAAAAATGCAGCCTTGGTACCTGATTTCCCGTAAAATGTTAACTTGCGTCATTGTTAAGACCGCAACCGCGTGCTTCTGCGAAGCTGTATTCTTCTTTTGTCTGAATTATGTTTATGAAGCGCTCATATCGATCCATAAGTGTTGGGTTTTATGTTTCGATTATTCATTTTGAAAGTATTTTTTGAACTGCGCACCTGTTTGTCGGACACTTTATGCTTTTATTATGATTGGGTTGAGCTTTCAGGAAGCAAGGTGCGCATTTTGATTGAGTCATACAAAAGGTTTGATGTAGTGGCGTAGCTAAGAAATGTTATTTACTCGTTGGGAAATCTACTAATTTTTTGTTAATAGTGTGTGCATTGAAGAAAATTTATATTTCTTCATAGTCCTTGTTCATATTTGTTATTTTCAATAAATATGTGAAAATAATTTATGTAACCTACTATTTGGTAAAGAACATATTTGCTTAAGAAAATTAACACATATATTTTCAATTAAATTCCTGATAGGATTTCTTAAAATTTACTTTGGTAACCAACATAGCTTCAAGAATTGCGACTTGAAACTGTGCTTTGTCGCTCTCGTCTACAACTCATTCATAAGAGAAAATATTTTTTCTACGAGTGTTTTTAAGTGCCTTGTTTTGAATTTGGTGTAGTGGGTTGTTCTCTTTATGAAAATAGAAATTAGAAAATAGTGTCCCGTATTTGCAATTAGAGGCAACCGGGATAGGCTATTCCTCCCCATTCTCTGTCATTAAATCACAAAAAATCTTTCTCATTTTAATTCTTAAAAAAATCGATTCGTTTGAAAGAATACTATAACCACAGGAGTTTATCTAATTAGTGACTAAAAGAAAAAAAAAACAGTGTATAATTTTTATTAATTTAATCTTTTTTTAAAAAAAAAATGTGATTTTTTATCACAAAGCTGATTGTGAACTCGGACTTTTACTAAACAGTTCACGACTTTACATCTTTATTGTGCCACATAACGCAATATTTACAATGATTTTTATCGAATAATCACTACATACGGTAAACCGCATTGATGTTTAAAGAAAACTTAATCTTACGGGACCGTGGCTACCTAACTAGTACTCGTTGCTAATGGGTAGTAAGTTCGTGCCTCGCAATTCCAGAAAAAGATTATCATGTGGCTAGGGCTAATGCATGTTAAATATGTCGTGACAAGAATCTTGTTGACTTGGGGATGTGGACAGGGTTTCAGTTCAGATTTCGATTTCGTTAGATGGCCGTAGTTTATATTACGTGGATGGTTCAAAATGTACCCGTGTTTGGGACGGAAAAAGGGATAATTCATTGTAGTAATGAACATCGATAGTTTTTATTTTTTCTAAGAAGTCCATGAGTGTGACAACCTTCTCCCCCCCCCCCCCTCAAATAAATATCTCCATGTCTTTTGGTTGATGAAACTGTTTTCACTTTCTTTGAAGTAGATTCACTGCAAAAATGTGTATATTATTTTGATTGGTGTTGTATATCCAGTGATTGGGAGACAAATTCAAATCTCATCGACAGTGACAACTTGATGCAGAAAGTGACGACAACTTGGCAGCAATCAAAATTAATCTATGAAATAGTGTTGCCTTTTTTTTTTTTTTTTTTTTTTTTTTTTTTTACGCGGCCGCGGTAGCCTAGTGATCAAGGTTTAGGATTCGTGGCTGGCGGTTTTCGTTCCTGCAGTGTAGCCGGGCTGATGCACGTTAAATCTGTCGGGGCCCAAAGTTCTCCCGTTGGTGTGGTGTGGATGTTAGGAGAGGGGTTACCGGCTGAGGCGTCGTCCTCGTCACTTGACCATGGTTCAAAATTACGAGGTCCGTCGCCAATAACCCTCGTGTTGCTTCTAGTGCGACGTTAATAAAAAAACTAATCCATCAACTAACTTTTTTTCTCACGCCGTTTAATAAATGTCAGCACATATTGAAAACGCAAACTTTGCTTTTGTGATGCCGCCTTTCTTCAAAAATGGATATTTTTTGAACTGTCCTCTCGTATTGTGCGGACCTTTGAGTCGATTAAAGTAGACAGCAAGAAAAAATCCATAAAGCCAACTCAAAATGAATTGAATTCTAAAAGATCTTTGAATTGCTGATTATTGGCTTTTATTTTTTCAAAACTCTGTTTTGGTTTTTGTGTCGAGATATAATTTCATTTTGGTAAACAAATATGGTTTTACATTTTCCTCTAAATTAATCAATGTATAGAAAATAAGATTTATAAATGTTTGATATTCTATTAATTTTTAAATATGGATGGAATTAACTAAGATCTTGAAATTCAAACTCAAAAGATAAATCAGGTTGCATCATCTCGTTATGGTATAATAGTTTTAATACTTAACGTATGTAAAATAATACCTTTGAACATTTGCTGTTGGATGTAACATCTAACAATTATGTTAATTGATTAAGTCAGTTGGAAATTTTATTTTTTGTTTTTAAACTTGCTTCAGATTAATCTGTATTACTGCATATGATTGTTCTTGAAATTTGTACTAATAAAAACTCACATATACGCGCGTTCCTTTTGTTTTTTCAAATTTTATGAAGAATTTATAACAATAACTTTTTATTTCACTAATGTATGAGCAAGACATGTGTTTAGTAAATTTTTAGGAAGAAATACTTCTTAAAATCTTTTCTTGGTATTCTTTTAAAATCGGCTTTGTATATTGTGAGAATCAAAAACTTTCGATTCCCTAATATATCATTGCAATTGAAATACACTTGTTTTCAAGCTTCTTTATTTTTATTTTAATTTAATTTTTTTAAAAGAATTATATAAGGATGTGATTCATCCATTTTAATGATGTCTATATGTGAAACGAGTCAAGGATAAGGAGTTCAAAGTTCAAGATTGTGCAGTTGATGTAATTAATTTTTAATCGTTTGGTTATTTAGACTTCGGGAGTTATTAGAGAGATCTAGTCGATTTCGGCGAATCAAATTACTCATCTGATAAGAAAATAAAAACAGTGAAATGTATGAATGTAATTTCTCAGTTTCCTGAGTTATATTTAATGTTCTTGAGTTACTGTAAAAATTCTTTTGCATAATTTCATTTGAATTCTCTAATTACCATTAAATATGAAGATTTATTTTAGTTTCCTCTCCTTTGATTATCTCAAACAGAGTGAAGAAATATTTTATCAAAATTAAACAAATGGAACCCTTATACGTCTGTTGCGAATTAGCAGTTATTTTAATAAGTATCATCAATTAGAACCACACACTGAAATTTTTTTTGAAAATTTAGCTTGAAATTTTTTCATGGGGGGGGGGAGAAGGAGGCTTATCCCGCTTTAACTCGGTTGGTTTCAAAATTTCAAAGAACAGTTATTCTTATGGAAGGCGGGGGGATGTTATAACCCTCATACTCCCCCCTCCCCATCGCTACTCCACTGATTAGAGTAAAATGCCTTGTTTCCAGTAGCATTTCGATGTAACATGCGTACTGTTATTGACCAAAAAAAAATTTTTTTTTCATACAGCTTATGCATAAAACAAATTCATTGTTTATATGAAATATATGGACGTATAAATTTTCTTTGTTGTAGTCGGCTGTTGAATTAATGAATTACAAATTTAGTCGAAATAAATTATCATAAAAATCAATGCATTGAAAAAAAAAAAAACACCAGTAACTTAGAATTATGAATTTTAAAAATGTACTTTAAGTAATTCTAAAACTTTATTTCAACTTTCATACAGATTTCGTCAGTTGATGTCTAAATATAGAAGCTAAATTTATTCAATGAAAAACAGAAAATGTAATTTTAATGTTTTTACAAAACTTGATTTATTATAGAGGTTTCAAAGATTTTTTTTTTTTTATCATCAGTTACTTTTGTAATAGTAGGTATATGGCAATACCTGTTTCTGGAAATAATTAGTTTCTTAAATGTCCTGTATAAATTACATGGAAGGGAGAATAAATCTTCATGCTACTATTTTATAAAACTTATGTTATTTATAATAATTTGCAAATAAATGCTTCCTTTATATGAAAAAGCAGATTTTAGAAAAGTTATCTAAATTATATAGAATTATATTGAAATCATATTGTTATCTAAATTATATTTTAGAAATTATATAGAATTATATTGAAATAATATTATCTAAATTATATTTTAGAAATTATATAGAATTATATTGAAATCATATTGTTATCTAAATTATATTTTAGAAATTATATTGAAATCATATTGTTATATAAATTATATCTTAGAAATTATATTGAAATCATATTGTTACCTAAATTATATTTTAGAAATTATATTGAATTATATTGAAATCATATTGTTATCTAAATTATGTTTTAGATAACGATATGATTTAAACTTTTTTAAATTCATGAATTTGATGTACTTTTTGGAATTGGAAAGAATAACATTTATTATTATTTTTTTAGTGAAAAGCTATATAAATACTTGTTGTTTTTAAGTAGTGATTTCTTATGTAAAAAAAAACAACGAGATGAATTAGTTACCTGTTAATCCTATGTAATTTATACCATGAAATCGTTTACAGGTAATTTTTTGCTCAAGTCTTTCTATATTTATGCTATAACGTAATTAGTCTTTTTATCACTTAAAATTTTCTTTTTCTTTTGCATAATATAAATAATTGGAGCCAGGAAAGGAATTTAACTAAGTATTATGTAGTAGTGTTCATTATTTTTTAAGATGCGCATTTTTCTATGTTTATTTTCAACCTGTCATATTTTTTTTTTATATTTACGTAGTTTTTAATATGCAAGTCATACACCATGTATTATTTATTCACTAAAATCCTTTTAGGAAATATTGATTTAGAATAGTTTTATTTCTGGTAAATTTTTTATGATAAACCTGGTAGTTAAGAAGCTTTTATATATTTTAACTTTTTCTTTCCCATCAAAAGCTGAAAAGCCGATTAAAGTGTCTTTTCTTTCGCATTTAATATTTTTGTTGCATCTTGAAAATTAATATTGACGCTCCATGTATTACTTGACGTTTTAACTAGAAAAATTTATTTTAATTAATCCAATTATTAAACTACCTGATTTATTAAAAATATTTACTTCAGTTTTCGCTCACATTTCAAATAATCGCCAATTTTTAAATAAAGTATTCTTTTCCATTAGAATAACTTGCAGTAATGATAATTCTTTAAGTTTTAATTTCCTTTTATTATCTGAATTTTGTATAATGTTAAAGAACTAAATTGTTTTAATCAGCTTAAATTCTTGGCTGTGTGCTATTAAAAAAAGTTTGTAACTCTCTAACATTTTCAAACTGTGCTACAATTTTTCTCCCAAGAAGATGGTATTAATTTATCTCTTTGAAAGAGTTACACTAACAATATTTATTCACTTCACTAGTTTAAGATTAATCTGCGAGTGTACAATACTTAGTTTTCTTCTGTTATTAATTTATTTGCTACACTAATTTTAAATGGAAATATGTTCAGTTTTATTTTATTTCAATCTGTTCTTTGTTATAGAAAAGTTATTGTGTGTAATTTTTAATTTAAATAACGTAGTAAAATTCTAATCATAATCTTCTTTAAGACTCTGCAGTACAGCTTAAGTTCCATGTTTGTTGAAGTTTTCGACAAATCAGATGCTGATAATTGCTTTTAAACAAATGGAGAATTTTCTGATTTTTTTTTTTGTAATTATAATTCCTTATAAAGTATTACAATTATATCTAATATAAATGAAATATTTTTTTTTCTGTAGGTTTCCCCCAAACTTTTATTATTTATTTTGGATATTTAATAATCATATAAGATTTCTAGTACAATTAATTTCTAGTACTATTAGAGTATGATAATGTTAAATTTTTTTTTATACAAATCCTCTGTTAGCTTTATAAATTTGATAATAATCTTCCACCTATCCGACAGATCATAACCTAAAAAATCTCGAACAATATTTTCCTCTTTTCTTGTTCCTACTACTGTCAATAATTGATCACACTTACACAAAACCATGTAATCAAAACCATGTAATCTTTATAACTCTTAAAATTTGACCAATACAAAATAGTTGAGCATACAGCTTCTCTCATTGACCTCGAGATCTTGAAAATAATCTCCCACAAAGCAAAATATTCTAAACTTTATCTATTCACTTTCGAGAAATGGTGATTCATATGTAAAAATAGAAGGAAAGAGAAAATATTTTAATGTCTGCATAATATGAAGTCGTAAACGTCATCCGAAAAAAAATATTTGAATTTCATAAAAAGAAAACTAAGGATTAGTCCCACAATATTTTGGAGTAAAGCTTAACAAGGTATCTTTAATAATTTTGCGTGTAAAACAGATTCGCGTGTTACTGAACCGTATGTAAATACAGGTGAATGATATATTATACAACTACTAATGAAAATTTTGAAAGAAACAGATGGGATGTAAAGTCTTATCGCGCGCGAGTTATTGATAACGATTCTTTCTTAAATTTGAATACTTAAGAGAAATATTCCTTAATTCTTCGCCTTGCGTAATGCATCATCCAAGTTCAGTGACATTCATTATACAATCGTGGTATTGACATTTATTATGAATAATTATTGGTTTCCCCTATCTTTTAAGACGAAAATGCTTTAGGTATATATTATTACACTAAAGCGGGTAAATTGCTGTTTTCAAAATAGAGATGTACTTGTATAAGATATAATATAAAGACATACCTATTTCTAAAACATTTGTGTAATTTTATTTGTTACCTGTTGATCTGTGGGCAGTGTTAATAAATAGCAAATGCTTCAAAGTAGCAAATGATTTTTCAGCAGTAGTTAGATTAATAAGTGATGCATATGGTAATGAAATTTCAGAAATAATTTTTTAAATTTTTTTTATTTTATTACTGCGAAATTAATTTGTTGCAGTTTTTTCGTTATTAATAATGTTTCCTGAAATATGTCATTGTAATAAAATTATAGAAATTATTTTTGTTCTTAGATAAATGATTTTCTCGACAGTATTATTGCAAAATATGTTTTACTGAAATATGGTCGTAACTATTGATGTGTGTGTGATATATCCTTCGTAATTACCTTATATTGGTATGAGCGATATGATTCGTGAATTGAACCGCGCTTAAATAGAACGTGGACGAATGGTGCTTCACTCTCTGAATTTATACACTACACCACTTGTGGGCTTGTTCATATAATTTATATGCTCAGAAAAAATGTTAACTGGCCCTTCTGTGATGGATTCTCTTTTATCTTCACTTTATTGGCCAATGGGCGTTTGCAAATTAAATGTCAACCTCTTGGCATCTTGCGACTTTTCGGTTTCACTACTTGCACGTATTTGGTCTGTCGCAGGTTAATTAAGTTCTTTCACTAATTACCAATTCTAAATAAGAGCAGAATCAAGTTGTAACTTTTATTCATCCTGATGGATTTTTCTAAACTCATGATATTTATCACGCCTGTGGAGGGAACTCTCAAGTACCCACCCCTCAGGGACTGGCCTTCTTTAGATAAGTACTTCACTACTCAAGAGACCCTGGTGATCTTTTTCATATCTTTGGTAAACACGGGTGACGAACCTCTTTACTTTAGTACCTTAGCGATCCCTCCCAATTTTCGACCTTTTTGTCAACCAATTTTTCTTTTTGTTCATTTTTTCAAACGTCAATACATATCTAGTTTTTGCTCCGTGAAACTTCATCATTCATCCCCTCACTCATCCACTTAAGATAATCGGAAACTGATGCTTATTCTAACACTCTTAAGGGAAGTTCGAGTCCGGACTACTTTCACATTAGTCTCAGTATACTCACGAGATTATTCTCGTGGTTCAATCCTTCCAACCTTTCTCTCATACTACTCACCCTCTTAATAAATTATTTGCCGCTTATGAATTCTTTCTCATCAGTCTTATACATTACATTTTAATATTTTTATTCTAATTTACATAAGATTCATTTGCAATAAGTTCTCGAATGAAATAACACATAAAAGCCTCCAAGAGGTTAGTTGAAGGGAAATAGAGTTGAGAACTCCGCTATAAACCTTTTCTTTTAATACATCATTTAAGAATTACTGTGTAGATGGTTGGTTAATTGGTCGGTTTTATTAGCATCGCATTGAGAAGCAACACGAGGGCTATTGGCAACGGACCTCATAATTTTAAACCTCGGTTAAGTGACGAGGACGATACCTGAGTTGGCACCCTCCTCTTCTAACTTTCACATCATGCCAACGATACTATGTAGCATTTCCAATATTTGCGAAGCAGTAATTTTTAGGCCATAAACGAAACATTCCATAAAATCGTTGTCAAAAATATATTCACCTAATTCAAAGGGAGCTTTTGTGAGACATTATATTGTGAATTTTTAATAAAGTAAATATTATTTTAAAACTGATGCAAGATGAAACCTGTTGGAATTATTTAGATTTTTGAATTTGCTAATAATATAGGTCAACTTTTGCATTCGTAATTTTTTAGTTTGTATCTCCGGCTGCTAAAATTATACATTTTCTTTATAAATAAACATTCACAATGAGTGGATATTTTATTTTTTTAGTATTGAACAATGATTGCATCATTACTGGAATGAATGCCTTCGCCGTCGAGAAGCGACCCCAAGCCCACTTTATTGATTGTGTTGGGACTTGTATTCTATTGTTTGAGCTTTCGATTGTTATCAGGAATGAACTGGAAATACATTTGATCCAATAACCTACAAAGATGATGCGATTCTTCTAATATTCTTTTTCCGTTACTTCAATTTATTTTAGAATTTATCCGTTTTTCTTCTCTTCTCTGTCAAATATTGAGGGCATTCCTCCTAAGCTAATTGTATTTTTTTTAAATCAAATTTTCTGAATTGTTTTTATTTTGTGTTTATTTTATTATCATTGTTAGACCGTAACAAAAAGATTTAAAATACGTTCCATTAAACGAGACTCCATGTCCCCAAGGCCTTTAGTTTTTTTTAAATCTTATTAAGATATATTTTTGTAAAATTGGTTTGAAAAGGATAAAACATGTTTGTTATGTAAAATTTGTTTTTGTATTGTAAAAGGATGTAATAAAATGTCTTAGTTATTTATTAAGTTTTTCACTTATGCGACATTTGACCATTTAAGTTTTATTCTCACGAACTAGATTGAAACTATTCTCATTTACATTTCGTGAAATGTAGATGTGAGTAATTGCATTCTTGTTCGTGAGAATGAAGTTTGAACGCTCAAATGTCATGATCACCATATAAGTAAGAAGCATTTTACTTTTTTTATGATCCCCATCTTCCAAAACTTTCCCCCTCTTAAATTTATAAAGAAACTGTAAGCAAAATTATCTGCTGCGAATGATGAATTTGTCAAGAAAATTTGGCATTTTTATTTCATTATATACATATGTTTAAATAAAACAATTTATCGGAGAAAAATTTGTACATATTCAAAAATTATAATTTAGGTGGAAAAACGCAGAGAAAAAAAAAGGCCTATTAACACTGAGGATTAAAACCGTATGTTAAATCAGTGTACCTTTATTGGTGTGTACGTTATAATAAGTGTGTTATTTTAATCAATTTTAAGTGTAGAATTGTCTAAAGGAAAATTAAATCCTTTTGGAAAAGAAAACATTTAACTTTATGATTGGTCGTATGATAAAATGTCGGCATTAATATTTTTTTTACAAATATTTTGGACAATATATGCATATGTTTGTCTTGATGGGGATTTCTGACTATTAATAGTAATATTTCATTATTAATTTTACCTGATTTAATAATATTCTATCTTATGTATTATAAAATTTTATGTGTGTATTAAAAGGAAAAGTCAAAAAATACCTGAAAATAACTTAAAAAATAAATATACGTATCCCAAATAATTTGAAATATTAACGATATATTTTCAGAATGACCCACTGATCACATGTTTAATAAAATTTTTAAATTAATAACTCTGTGTAAAATTATCAATCCTTAGCATTTTTCAGGGAATCAACATGTCACTTCTGGAAAGCGGGGTCCATGGGGGGAATCTATAAAACCCTAACCCTTATATTCTCAAACCAATAAGTACGTTTTTAAAATTATTGAGATGTGTTTAATAGAACCAGAAAATTCGTGAAACCAAGAAAAGCCAAATTAAAAAAAACACCAAAGGAGTATTGAGATGGACATGCATATGCTAACCTCAAATGATTCAGGTAGGTAGTTGCAAATGATCGAGGGCAACTTAATGTTTAAAACATCAACATTTATTTCTTATTTAATACAGTATTGTGATTGAGAATAACTCGTTCAAACAGAACAAAAATATGGTTCAGATATTTACAAAATTAATAGCGAATGGATAATTGAAAGGGATACAACTTGCATCATAAAGTTAACTTTCAATATAATGATGAAGAACAACTGTCGAGTATTATCATAGCCATGACGCAAGCATGATTCAAGTATCTAAATGACGACTTCAGAGAACTTTGGTTAGTTGCATTGCTAGAACGATGAATCTTTAGATGCTCGATGTCTTGTACTCATCAGATGAACTCAGCTGGTCCAGGCCGTCGATGGAGAGAGGAGAATCTGGACAGGTCCAGGAAAATAATCACGTTGGATATTTAAAGGAGGACAGCTTTCGGATCGGCAAGGCTAGATAAGAACTCCTTTTCCTCTTCTGCTGTGCTGTTACAATAAAAGCACCTGTAAAAATATTAATAATACAGGTGCTCATTCAGAATACTTGCAGTTTGAATAGTCTGCGTATGTTGAAATTATTTATAATATGCCTCCTCATGGCAAGATGAGAAGGTGCTAGTAGTTCGAGGAGGGTCACCACAAATTCTTAAAAATTCAAAGTAAAAATTAAATGTTATGATATTCCCACACTATTATTCCTCATGCATTTTTCCTAAAAACTACCATAAAACGAAAAAGTAAATAAATGGCACCGAAGACCACATATGATCTAATATATATGTATTTCCCTTGTCTGTTGACCATGGGCATTTGTTCAAGTTAGTAAGTGCCTACCATACTTCATTTTTAAAATGTATCGTTAATCACTTTTTGGCATAAGAATTTTTGTCCGAATTTGACGACATAAGGAGACGATATCCATAAAACTCAACAAGCAAGAGAGGTCAAATATTTTCGAGGGGAAAAAACATTATAACTGACTACAAAGAAAAATAAAGTGTCATTAGTGATAATAATTATAAAATCGAAATAATTTAAAGTAAAATTTAATTAATCTTCATTTTCCATAGATTTTAATTTTACCGTAAGTCTTGTTTTACAATAATATTTTAATGTTTAAACACTAAAATGCTTAACAGGAAAAATTGGTTAACGTGATATAATACTGCGGTCCCGACAAAACTATGTAATTTCAAACATTTTTTAAAGCGAAATAAAAATCACTTAACGTAGAGATATTATGGCATATTTGTTTCCCTTTATAATGAACAAATTAAACAAAATGGTTATAACAATTCTATGTTACTGCTTGTGTTTCGGTAGACAAAGGCATTGTCTTTATCAAAACATTTTTATCTATTAGTCAGGTTGTGACCGCGGTAGCTTAATGGGTATTATTGAATCGTGTATTTTAATCCTGATGTGTTTTGACCTGTCGTGTAGGAGGGCTAATGTACGTCAAATCTGATTGAGGTTTCGAGTCTTATTTTTGGCTCGATGTGGAAGTTTGGAGATTGAAGTGCCAAATCGGATGTTGTCCTCGTCTTTTGATATAGGCACAAAATTACGAGGACCGTCTCCACAAGCTCTTGTTTCTTCTCACTGCGGCTTTAATAAACAATCACGTTACTACTGGTCAATATCCCTATTCTGCGATGGGTGTGTCGAAATGGGTGAATTTTGTGTTGAAATCGGTGAATTATTTAGATGCATAATTATATGGCAAAATGAATAAAATGATGGGCGATATCGAGCAATTTATCTACAATTAGATGCTGAAAAAAGACACTGCAAAAAACATTAGATTTTTTTCAGGGAAAAAAATAGTTTTTACACTTTTTTATTAAATATGTATAATTATTTGAAGTGTAAACAGTGTGTCTAAAATGATGCATAGGATTATATGTATTGATTTTCAAATTATGTTCCTACAATCGTAAATTTTAGCAGGAAATCGAATTGATAAAATCTGACGACATAAAAATATTAATGATGACTTTTTTTTCCATGCACACTTATCGTCACAAAAAATTTTTAACCCGAAAAAATATGACGGTCTCTCAGTGGCTTATCTTCTTTTGATAGGTAAAGGCATCATGACTCCGATTCATTCCTAGATATTTTTTTCATTCCAATGAGGTTTACTGTCTTTGGTAAACAGAAAACCTCGTGGAATAGAAACATTGGTACTAACTTTAGTGTAGTTTGGTGCTGGGGTGCCTCCAGGGATACTAAATCGATCTTTCTCTATTCTTGGCCCTCCTTCTTGTCAATCATTTGTAACTTTTCTTTACTCTTTCTGAAACGCCTAAATCACAGCTACACTTTGTTTGGCGCAGCATGGTCACACCTGACTCTTGCGCTATTAAACTCCAACACTCCCTCACCCTCAGTTTCATCTTAAATGTTTTTCTCTATATTTAATAATACATTTTCTTAGGCTTTCCTACGTTTTCAATTTCATGAATATTTCAAATTGCCCCGAAGGATTCATTTAAACATTTAACTTCACTTTTTTTTTTAATAATATGAGTTAAATCCTTCTAACACCTATCTAAGCTCGGAAAGAATTAAAGAAAAATTTATCTCAGGGTTTGTGTTTGGATTGGGAGAGGTTGGAAGGGGAGGTGTTTTTTACTCTATCCTCTTCCTGGAAGTTTCTCAACCATCATTCCAGATAGCGAGATGGAAAAAAAGTTCAAACATGCGGTAAAGATTGGATATATACCTTTCTTCAAACTTTTCTCTTTTGAACCCCGTGTTTCTTTGGACACAGCTTTAAGAGGGGGGAAAGTATATAAAAAAAAATCCAAAAAAAAAAAATCCAGAAAAATGAAGGTTAGAAAAAGAAAATAAAAGAAGATACCCGAATGAAAGCAAAGTTAAATGAACCGGGTGAATAGTTCCTTAAAAACCAAAGAGAAGTCAAGGGTAAGAAAAGGAAAGAGAAAGAGAAAAAAATTAAGTCTCTCGGAAAATAGTTCTCATGCACTATTCCGGAGTATTTCTGGAGTACCATCATAAAAAGTCATTTCTCTTTTGGCAGAAAAGATAATGATGGAGCTTAATGGTTTGCATCGAAATCGATGTAGAGTAGTAACTACGTAACGGACGCCATTTCAGATTTCTCTGTCGTCGAAAGAATTCCATGGAGGATTTTCTAATCATGAAGCATGAAAACGCGCAAAGAATCAGTAATGCTTCTGAAAAGCATGGGAAAAGGTATGTTGTTGAGCATCAGTAAATACTCTGCAAGTATGTCATTGGCAGATTTTTTTTGCGTCGATGTTGATTAAAATCCTTTCGTGTCTCATGCATTTGATTTGTATAAAATAAATTACTTCAAAATAAGAAATAGTTTCTATGTATTACACTGTCGATATTGATGGATACTGTGTGATTTACAGCGAAAGTATCTTTTTTCAACAATTAAACCCTTAATATTTTGTACCTATTATTTACCGAAAATGTTTTACTCTTCGACGTCGCTTCTATTTTTAGTTATCAATTTATTATTTTCAACTTTCTTTTTTTTTGTTCCCAAAGGAATGTTTGTCAGTTTCACTTTTTTTTCTCTTTTTTTTTTTTGAAAAAGTTTTTAAGTCTAAAGAGAGCAGAAAAAATGTTTATGGTAATTAAAATGCGTGCTTTTCTCCTACCGCTTCATTTAATACGTCGAATAGTTCCACTACTTTGGTTTGTTTCGAGTTTTGATAGTTCTTTTTCCTCTTGGAAACTGGAATGTTTTACACAAGTTTGGAAATAGTTTTAATAGGAAAATATTTATGAAAATATTACTATTGTTTTTTTGAAAAGAGCGGATAAATTTTGCTTTCAAATTTTGAAGCAAATTTGGAAGTTTCGTTTTGCGGAATTTAATATTTTACAAAATGGAAGGGGGGGGGATACTAGCGTTCACATGAAGAAAAAGTATTTTTTTCATCATACTCCTGAAATAATTGAACTCTTCTTAAAAATATTTGTTTTAATAAAGCTGATTGAAAATAAGTCAAGTTCTGTGTAATATCTTTTATTAAGTATTCTTAAGATTATCGATAGTATTTTAATAATCTTAAAATAAAAAAAATTGTAGTAATGATTTTTTTTTATCTCTAAGATTATACCAAAGTTCCATAATTATTTTGATTAGTAGACTTGTATTTTTATGGTGTCTTGAGGTATTTTTTCTCTAAATATATTAAATCGGTGTATATGTGTAGTTATACATATTCTAGAAAGTTCATGGTAAAGGTATTATTGCATACGTAGTCCGTTTCAGAACCTCTAAAAATAGAGAGAAAATGTTTCTTTTCCCCATTTAATTACAGTTATGGCTAGATCAACCTTTTTTACTAAGTGAGTATGTATCAAATCATGTAAATTTATTAAATATTTTCAGTTCGTTCTATTACATAGAAAGTTATTGTTATGACTGCTTTCACTTAATATCAAATAATAGAACCCAAATTTAGAATACTTTTCTTATTGTAAAGTGTTCCAATTTTGAATTTAGGAAATTAAATTACATATTATGGTGAGAAATTAATAGGAATTAAGTTAAATCATTACATACATACACACACACACATAATATAACTTCCAAATCTCTGTCTTCTCTCTTGTATTTATTCTATTTTCAAATTTACTTGCACTTATTGAAATGGAAAACTGTGTTGAAATTAAGTAACTGAATTGAATGGATCTGACAAATAATCTAGATCAGCTGCTACTTGAAAATCAACACGTGAGTAAAAATGTTGCTGCATTGTGACTGTACCTTTTAAATAATTGATAAATAATCTAGATCGTCTGTATTTGAAAGTCAACTCATGAGCAGATGATTTTTTTCCTTCTGAGGTTCATATCGGAAATTGGGAAGTAGAAATTGGAGCTGTGAGATCAGTTAGAATTCGGAGAGCATTGGTAGCGGATTTATACGTATTTTAACCTCTCAAAATAATATTATTGCATGTTACTTCTCGAGAAAGTTTCCCTGTCTTTCGAATCGTGCTTTCTTAAGTGAAGACAGCTTTAAATTGATACCTGATTTTTCGTAAAATCTAGAAATGCTTAGAATAACTGTGAATTTATTAATTATCTTATTCTTCTGTGAAGAAAAATAAATGTATAATTTCAAGCTTTGACTAAGTATATATCAAACATTATAAATTGTTTTTCTTTCTTTCAGCTTTGAATCAAAGCAATTTTACTTTTCTAAGTAACAGTCATTGTTAAGTTATCGCCATATCAAAATAATTATAAATATTTTCTCTCCATAGCGGTATATAATTTTTATTCAGCATTTGCATTTTTATTCAGCATTTTTATATGTATTCGAAGAAAGAAGGCAATTAGTACTACTTTGTTATATGAGAGTAAAATAATGATTATTCTAAAGTGAATAAATAAAAATATAATTTTTAAATACATATATTTAATGAGGATATTATTAAAGATGATGATGATGTGATATTACTATAGATCGAATAAATATAATTTTATATTACAGACGGAAATAATTAAAATGTTTACTTTTTTCCCCCTCCAAACATTGGTTTGTACATTTTGTAATATGCATCATTTTTTCAACTTAAATTGAGATTTACTTTAACGTAGTTAATGTATTTCTTAATATAAGAAGAGTTTCACGTACATTTATGTTAGTTTATTTTGCACTGCTTATCAATATGTAGTGATAAATTACTTATTGGAGAGATCAATATTGTAATGGAACAATATAAAGTTCTAGGATGCTTCTTTCTTATTTAAGATTTTTATTTAAATAAAGAGACGTGACCTAACTTTGGGTTCCAATTTTGATTTAAACGGGGCCATTTTTGTAAATGAATAATGAATAAAGAATGGTTTTATTTCTTTGACATGCATATCTGTTCCCCACCCCCCTAATATTGACACTGTGAATTATCAGGCTTGTAAAGTGAACTAGAAACTCAGACTGCAAAAATACGCTTATTACTATTCTAATTTTTCTCATAATCCCAAGAGTTTGTTTAAATTCTGTTCATACCATCGAATAGTGCAATCCATAATAGGAAACATTAATACTGTTCTTCGTTTATGGATACTTCCAAATCCTTACATTTATAGAGGCATACAAAGAAGTTAGTATTTTTCTTACGAGAATTCTGCTACGTGGATGTATTTCATAAACGAATCCCCGCGACACTCCCTATTCTTAACAAAGCAAGTTTTATTCTTCATAACCTTTTGTCATGGTAAATAACTTTCGTGATTCTTTCCCATAGAAACTAAAACTAAGTCATCTGTAATCCTTGAAATAAAAGAGAGCTGTTGGTCCAAGTTATCCTTTAGCTAACTGAAGTAGATTTTTGGACCTAAACGTCATATTTCACCACACTTGGCGTGCAAGGAAGCCTGGATTGTTTTGTCTATTTCCGTTCACTTTCGTTTTGAAAAATAGTAATTCCGTAATTTATTTATTCCGATTTTACAAAACTTTTGTCGTGATTTTGATCTAGATCTTGCTTGTTCTACTTACTTAGTAAGTACTAGAAAATTCTTCGTGTGTGTCATTTGATGAATTTTGGCTCAGAGAGAATAACGCGTATGTAAATTATAAAGTGCGTGCTTATAATTTTAGTGATTAAATATCTTCTCGGCATATTCTCACAGAAACGACTTAATTTAACTCTTTTAAACTATCCAGTCACATAAGTACTCGTACCATTATTTTTCCGAGGCAGATGCGTAGATTTTTAAAAACCTGGAAACTTGTTTTCTCCTACTTGTGATAGTGCATTTGATAGATAATACTGGATTAAATGATTGGGTTGCGTATTTTACTTTGTTTTTGTAATAATGAGCAAAGAAATATTAGAAACCCAATCTTTTTCTTTTGTTTGTAAAGATGCATATGCACTTGTGAGCTGAGTAGTTCACGAGCTGTTCAACTTGGAGATGGAAATACATCTAAGAATTGCTCGCGAACCAGTGATGTATCTTTTGTTGATTTTTTAGAAAACTTGTACTAGAAATTGAGATGACGTGGTTTCATTGAGGGGCTCGCAAGTATTTGCTCTCCCTTTATATGGGTCTCTTATATCTCTAAGTTTTTGTGGAACCAGTTAATCGCTATAAACGAGGGATAATTGTACTTTTCTTGTAACATAGCTTCATATTCGCCTTATAATGCTTCTTAGAGAAAACTGACAAAAACTGTTATGGTAATGCAATAAATTATGTTTTTAAAACCTTTGCTTGAAATTAAAATTATGAAAAGATCAGATTCTTTTCATGTTAAATCTTTTCGTCAAAAATGGGATTATCTCTTATTTTTTTGAATTTGAGACTTATTTGTATTTTCGAACCAAGTCTGGTATTGCAATCACAATAACGTTTTATCTTACCCAGTTTTTGTTACTCCCTATTGTAAAATGCATACTACTTCTACTGTCTACTCTATACAACATTCTTTTGCCTTTATACGTAAGGTTTAAAAAGAAAATGAACCTAACAGTTTTGATTTTGCGCAATGGATAATATTTCTTAAATATCTTTTCTCAGAATTATAATTATGTGTAAGGACCAAGTACATTTCATGTTAGATCTTTTTGTCAAAGACGGGAATTTTTTTTTTCTCTTCTGAATCTGGGCCTTTTTTTATATTTTGGTACCGAGTCTCATGTGGGTATAATCACAACAAATATTTTATTCTAGTCTTAATTATTCTGTACTGTAGAATATATTTTTGCTCTAAACAATATCCTTTTTTCATAATTTATGTTTTAAAGAGAACACGAAACAAACTGTTCTGATTTTGCAATGAACTAGATTTTTAAATCGTTATTTGATTCTATGATTACAGAAGACCAAGTATGTTCCATATTCAAATCTTTTCTTCAAAAACTGAACATTTTTTTTATTTTTTGAATCTGGGCCTTTTTTATATTTTGGAATGCAATTTTGTGTAGATAATCACAGTAACAAACATTTTATCTCGCCAAGTCCTTATTATTCTCTGCTATAGATTTACAATGTTAAGAACATGATTAATGTATCCTCATTTTGAAAATTTTCTTAGATGATAAATCAGATCGTTTCTTTCTGATACTTTTATTTCTTCGGCATTAAAAAAACAATTTTTTATAAGGCTTTAAAAAAAGTATTTTTTTTTAAAAAAAACTGAAAGGAGCGCTTTTACGTAAACAAATTATTTGAGGGGAGAAGGGAATAGAAGATAAAAGCTCGTCCTCTCTGTCCCCTTTACCGACGACACCATACGTGATAAATTACAGTAAAAGAGATATGCGATTTGATTTATGACGAAATAATTCTTTCAGCATTTTCACTATAACGTTACGGAAAATGAATTCAGGTATATTATTTTTTGTCACAAGATTTTCGCTTAGTTAGTCTACAATATAAATGTAATCATTAATTTTTGATAGCCTAAGTTATAAATTATATGCATTGATTTTGTTGAGTTTATCTTTAACATTTTCTGTCCAATTTTATTGCATGAAATTTTTATTTTCTATAAAAAAAAATTAACATAACGAAAATATATTGCTTTTTTGTTGCATGAATATTATGTATACAAACCTTTTACACTAATTTACGTTCATATGAGAATAATAGGAAAATACAAAGTACTCGAGAAAATTTTAATTTTCAGATTTTTTTAAAAAAAAAGATTCCTTTTATACAATTATTACTTGAAAGTAAGAAAATTTTACAAATAATTCTTGTGAATTCATTTTAGTTTTATTATGTATATGAATTTTCATGTTTTATTCCTCAGTTACTTGAAAGCTTTGTATCAGAAAGTATAACATACCAAAATGTGAATAATGAAAAAATATCAAATTTATGCTTTTTTTCATTTTTTTGTTACGAAGAATTTTTAATGTACTTTTATTTAATTTTTGAGCTCACTTTTTTGACATTTAAGGGGAAGTAATTATATTTTCTTCTAAATATTTTCAGCTCTGTAACTAGAGCCATGTCTTTCATTGCGTGAAAAAAGGCCTTGAAACTTTAGTTATACAACTTCCGATATTAAATGGGAAAACTTTTTTATTCTAATAAAATAAATTTCTTTGATCCTTTTGAACTTTTTCATTACTTTTCCTTTCACTGTGCTAAAATTACTATCCATGGGTTTTATCTGTAAAAAACATGTAATAAATTTTATTCTTTTACTTAATATTCTATTTAGCATATAAGGAGCGTCGTAAAAATAACTGTATTAATTAGTTTCAAAAGCGGATTTCGCTTTGGAACTTTTTACACATCCCGAATCCCTCCACGCATACACCAAATTAACAAGTGAAATAAAATGTACGTATATAAGAGCATCATAATAAGCACACCGCTTGAATGGAATGATTACAAAATCATATGCTCTCACCGGTTTTTAAGCACTTACTCTAAAAGGCTGCTATAAAACTAACTCTGCATTAAGTATGTCTTCTGATGGCTGTAAAAAAACGAGAACGGTTTAAAAAAAACAAAAACGGAACCATAAAAAAGTACTGTAAGCGGAGATCCAATTTACGCAATTATGCACATGGAATTCCAAAAGAAAAAAAAAAGTTTGTTTCATTAGTTCCTTTCGTGTAGCGACATGGTAATGCCTAGGCGCTCCTTTTTTTCACATCTTGTAGCTTCAACCTAACATGTTCTCTTCAAGTCTTAATTATTCATGTATGGATCTTGTTAAAGGAGCAGCAAATTTTTAAGGACCCTGACGTTGTAACCTGATCAGCGCGTGTTTTCACCGAGAAATTTTGTTTTAACTAGCTGTCGCTGCATACTTAATTGAGTGTTCTCCGTCCTTTACCTTTATTGCAAAATATCGTATTAGAGTGGTTGGTATTGATAGCTTTTAGATGGGCGAATACTAGAAGACGCTATGGACTGCAGTCACAAAAAAATTGTTAAGAAAAACGCCTTGGCGCTTGGTTAAGAATCCACTTATCGTTCGCTAGACTGTTGCTTCTTAATTAATTTTAATATTTATGTTTGATGTATCGCCTTTCCGTCGTTGTCTTTCTTTCGCTTTGGAGCTTCTTTTCCTTCATTTTTCTTTTGTTAACTTTCGAGGGAAAAATGTATTCGTAATTATTGAAGGAACGCTTTGCACAGTTTTTATCATTTGTTTCGATACGTGTGTGCTTTGTATTGTAATTTATTTCCTTAGCGAACAGTGCTAGATTAATTTCGAAAAAAGACAATTTATTTTCCGAATGATAAGCCGATTTAAAAAAATTCAAACTTCTACCGAAGCATATAGTGGAGGAAAAAAATCGAGTGTAGGAGTTACGTTTTGCAATTTCGGAAATAAATTTGAATTGCAAATGCAGCTTCAATTATATGTGACTGAAATTAATCTAATTTTTTGGGGGACTGTGGTTCACAGTAGTTGTAGCATATGATAGGAATACCGTGGACATTCCTTATAAATTGAGAATAATTTTTTGTTCATATAAAAAAAGTATGGGAATCGTAAGTTTTAAAAATGTATAAATTTCGAAAGCACAATGAATTATATTTTTAAAAAAGGGCTTATTAATACATTCGAAATAAGGCATTAATAAATATTGTTTAGAAATATATTCATCAAACATTGTTATTAAGTTCGATCATTCAGATATGGATGATCGTATTAAAAGGTGGAAGCAAAAATACGTACATTTCGCTTGCGATATGTAGGGATAGGCATTTCTGTACTTAGATTTTATTTAAAAATGGTATAAATTGCGAAAATAATTCTTTTCAAAATATCATAAATGAATTAATTAAAATTTTGCCTTTCAATTCGTTATGAATTGTATAAATTAATGTTTCTTTAAAAGAATTTTAGGAACTTTTTTTTTAAATTTAAAAGCTTTATTTTTGTTTTTGATTTTTTTTTTCACTCATGGAATCACGGTAATTGAAACTTCATCTTTATCTCCGATTTTCTTATTTGCTTTTGTGGCTGCGGGTAACCTAGTGGTCATGCTTCGGATTCGTGGCCGACGGTTTTCGTTCAGTCGCGAGTTCGATCCTTGGCCGCTAAAGACCCCCCGTGTAGTTGGGGGCTGATGCACGTTAAATCTGTGGGGGTCCAAAGTCCTCCCGTTGGCATGATGTGGAAGTTAGGAGGGGGCAGCTCAGGTGTCGTCCTCGTCACTTGACCATGGTTCAAAATTACGAGGTCCGTCACCAATAGCCATCGTGTTGCTTCTAGTGTGAATTTAATAAAAACTAAACTGTCTTACTTGCTTTTTTAAGGATTACAAACAATTTCTCTTTAATGTTTGCACTCAAATCATAATTTTTTATTAACTTTTCACGTTGTATTCTAATTATCAGGTAACATATATAAATAAAACACTAGCCATTGCAAATTGTCGTTTATATATTATAAATGTGTCATACTGTGATTTGACTCAAATTTGGATACAAGGTTATAAGGAGAAAATTACTATGCAATATATATTCGAATTTTAGTTCCTCTTGAAGTGGCCGTGGTAGACTTATGGTCATGATCGTGGACTTGAGGTCGTCGGTTTTCATCGAGTCCTGGGTTCGAGGCTCTGATGCCGCTAAAGACCCGCTACGCTGTGTAGCCGGGGATGATGCACGTTAAGTCTGCGTGCCTCCTTTTGGGATGGTGTAGAAGTTTGGAGAGAGGTGCGTGCTCAGATGTTATCTTTGTCATTTCACCGAGGTTCAAAATTATGAGTTCCGTCGTCAAAAGCTCTCGTGTTGCTTTTAATGCGATGTTAATGGAAAAAAAAATAAATAAAATCTAGTTTCTCTTGAAATTGTTTATCTATTTACTTTATGTTATATTACATAGTGTTCATTACTTTAACTTTGATTCTTGTGTTTAAATTAAGATTTCTTGCGTCTCAACGATTACTTTAAGACTACTTTGTTTGTAGTTATATTCGGTATAAGTAATAGGATCGCTAACGTTTTTCATTTACACCAAACACGGGACATTCTGGAACATGGAATTCCGAAAAATGGCTCATTGTTAAAATCCTGGTTTGTCCCTCATAGTTAAGGACATCTGGCCCCTCTGTTCTGTATCTAAACATAAGTAGACGTCTTTCAGGTTTCTTCTTTTAGTTGAGAAGGTGAAATCGCAAAAGTTACAATCTAGGTCGTAAATTTCGAAAGTTATAATCTTAAGCTGACAGTTACGACTAACTGTGACGCCACAGAGCTCTCGGGTTAGTTAGGTCAAAAGCTATAATTTCTCTTGAACCTCTTGTTCTTGACGTGCTTTTCTTCTTTTTTTACTGAGAAAGGGAGGGGTAATAAAGGAATCTATGGTAAGGATTTTTTAGTTTGCTTTCAATGTAAAAAAAAATACCTCTAGCACTAGGTTTAATACACATTAAAAATAAAATGTTGTATCGTCTTTTCTTTTTCGAAATCGCAGTATTCTTTAAGTCTCGATTTATAAATACGAAGCAAATTTTTACAGTTAAAAAGAACCTCAGATTTCAATTCAATGTTAATACTTTTTTGCTCAATACTTTCCGCTTTCTTACAGCACTATTTTTCATAATTGCGAATTTGTTGGTACGGGAATCATCACTCCGAGGCATCCTAGTGATAATTTCTTCTCCGCGGAGTTTACTCTCTTTGGTGTATATGGGTGAGGCCCCCCCCCCCCCTCCCTCCTGATTACCCTAACGATCCTTCTCTATTTTTGACCCTTCTTGTCAACCAATTTTTGTCTTTTTTTTCCCTATTTTTTCACGTCTGGACCACAGTTAAATTTTGTTTGACACAGTATAGACACATCTGGCTCTAGCGCCAATAACCTTCTCATTCACTCACTCACTTACGACATTGATATATGTGAAAAGGATTCAGAAATTCTTAAGAATTATTTTTAAAGAAAACTATGAATCAAGGAAGTGTGAATTTTAATGTATTTTTTTCTTTACTTATGTTTCCCCCCCCACACTTCTACGAGCCATTTTGAATTCGTGAACTTAATTTTAATGCTGTGAAATTGTTAATTGCCTCTTCAAATCTAGACCAGTTTGAATGCAGTAACGTACATTTACAGTACATAAAATAAGGAAGTTTATTGTGCAAATTTCCCCCCGTTTTTATAGGTCTGTAAACCTGAAGGCAATTCACTGAAAGAGATATAAATATGCTTTTGAAAATGGAATGAAAAATGCAAACAGAAATGAATTTCCCCGTTTTTTGTTTTCTCAGATGCAATCAAATTCAGTGGTTAAGAAACATGAACTGGTAATTAGTAATTTCTCCGAATTGGCAGCATGTTTATACACGAATTGAAAATAGCACGTATATTGAAGCTCTTAGTTTATGAAACAAATTCGTAAACCAGAAATATAAAGATATGCTGCTAGTTTACGTATATTTATTTTTGAGGTTTGGAAATATGCCTGTGTTAAAACTTCGAGGCCTTTCTTAAAATTTCTTTTCAAAATTAGACTTTTTTTTCCCTCGCTTTCATAATGAAAGCTTATAATTCCTTATTTAGGCCATAGGCTAGGGTTCAAAAGCCTGCTGCTGCCTTAAGAACCACTGAGACTTTCAAGCCCGCATTCGACTTCTAAAACAGTCAATTTTCGTATAAATTCTTACTTTACGTAATTGTATATTCATCAACCATTTTTATTCTGTCGATAAAATATTACCTAACCAATTACTATGAATTCATGAATACAGTTCAGCAATTACTTACAATTACAAATTTTTTGATATCTTCTATTCTGTAGTAACAGTTTTAATGTGATTAAAAAGTGCATTAAATTCTCTTAAATGTCTGGTACGTAGTTCTAAAAAGTGGTGAAAATGGAAGAATTCATATATATATATATATGCATGTGTGTGCATTATTAGAATTTTTCAAAATAATGTGTTTAATAAAGTGTTTGGTTAGATATATTTAGTAACATTACGTTCGTTACTAAATATTTCTAACCCAAGTCTCGTAATTGTGGCCTTTTATGATTCCGTTGAATGTGGCGCGTTATTACTATTACAGCCTCTTGAGATAATGTATAATAATCTAAAGTGGTCTCTTTCATCATGAAAAAGTTTTCTATCTCTAATATATATATAGGTTAAGCCTTATCAGTTTTTTTAAAGACAGCGCATAGTTAACTTTAACTACTCACTAACAGGAAGCATACTAAGCACTTCAGTTCTAGTTACTTAAAAATTCTACTCAGTGCCTGTGTCTCAAATCTCGGGTTTGAAAAAAAAACAACAGTTATTATGAGCGATAGAAATGTCATTTAATAATCAGCATCGCTTTTTCTTTCCGTTTCGTTGTGTCAATCCCCTATATTTCCGTGGGAAATCCTCTTCCGTAATGGATAGTTGGTCTTCTCCGTGACTGGCGGCCATATATCCGACTTGAGAAAAAAAGGCGGAACGCCACCTGACGTGCATTGATCCGCTCAGAGGGTGGGTTTGTTCCTGGGGAACCTTTGATCGGCGTATTTTGTCTGGGGCACTCGTTCTCTTCCAGAGGGTCGCACGAAAAAGACATTTTCGAAGACATTAACGCTAATGGAAAAATAAGTGCTATAAAGTTTGATTGCATAACTAGAAAAATTCGAACTCGTTAATGTTTTTTGCTGTATGCGGATTTCCACCCCCTTCCCTTTTGATTGGATTTGAATTGTTGGATTAATATGAATTTTTTTTTTTTGAAAAAAATTAATTCCGAATTTAATTTTGAAGGATTTTTTTATTGAAAAAATAAATTTTTATATAGTTTTGGTGATTAAATGCGAGTATTTGCAAGTGCAGTATGCTCTAAGAAAACTTTTCTTCATCATAATCTTTTTATTTGATGTTGGTTGAATAAAGGATAAATTGAAAATTAAAATCGAGGAACAATAAGGAGCTTGCATATCATTGTCAGTGATTGATTGTTTACATCGCGATTTGAATTATGGTCTAATGATGAGAACAACACCTGATCTGACACTCTTTCCAAATTTCCACACCGCGCCACATTTCATTGACTTAGAGAACCTTTTGAGTTCTTCTGCAGGAAGATTTAATAAGTTATACTTGGCTTAGAAAGATATTGATTTCTACGTTTCTTTTTAATAACCTAATTTTTCTTTTCTAAATTTTTTTAATAAAGCTATGTTAGAACACATATAATAATAATCGTTCGATGAGGTTTTCTTGGATGTTGCATACATGATGAAAGCTATTACTTGTATTTCGTTGTTTGAGTGCTGAATAATTGTAATTCCTGTCAATAATTTAAGTTAAAGTTATCTTAGTGTAAAATTTCTCTTTTTGCGTGCGTTACATTTTAACCCTTAAAAATATGCATCTATGTTATTTTCTGTTTCCCAAACTTATGTACTAATAAAATGAAGGACAACAATCATTTTTCAGTTGGAAATTTTTCTGTTCTCCTTGTGTTCTCTCATTCTTTCACTCAATTTCTCGCTTTCTCTTTCACACATTATATGGAAACCATCTAATTCGAATGAAAAACAATTAACTAAAAATGTGAGACTGTAATAATCTATCATGACCTATTATAGAACATTAAATAATTCATAAGTAATGGTTCTTGCTCAAATAACAGTTATGTACAAATGCATTTAACAATTTCTACAAATTTTTATTTTAAAAAGTAAGACTGTGATTGATTTTACTTAACTAAGAACATTAAAATGGATATATTATATTGGGTACTTAATTTATTGGATAATATAAAATGATACCTAATTAAATGTCGCTAAGATAAAGACTATGGATTTTTGATTTTTTTTTGTAAACATTCAAATGAACCCAATTGAATCTTATACCATCTCTGCCAATGCTCTTTGATTAATTTCTCTGTATAAGTAAATGTCTAGGGGTCAAATCAGACTCACAAAGAAATTATATATTTTACCTCTTTGTTTCAACTGAAGAATAGGACTCACCATGTTAATTTTATAAGTCAAAGTGTGTAATGACGAGCTACCCCCGTGATGATAATCGAATTACCACGTATCTTAGCTTAAATTACAAAAGTCTCTTTATTTCACTATGAATAGAATCATTTTCAGTTGCAATATCGATGCGTAAATAGTACATTTATTCGTATGCCAAAATAGTTTGCAGTAAATCATATATTAAAAGATTGTCAATCTTCTATTTCATCAAACGTTTTCGCTACTGGAGAGATATAACAAAAGGGTAAACTTTTACTTGAATAAATCGAAAGATAATTGAATATAACTGGAGATAATAAGATGCAAATTGCAACCATCATATTATCGGTATGTAAACCTAAATTTAGACTCGTCACTATCAACGCCTATGATTAAGTAACTCAATTTCAATATCTCCTATATTGCAATTTCTATTGCGCAATCTCCTATATCATCTATATTTCCAGTTCAAATAAATTTCTTGTTCTAATGTGTCATTTCTTCCATGCACTGTTTTAAGCAGGAAAATCTAGCTGACTCATTTCGTAACTTCGGAAAGTAAACATAAACTGGTTGGAATAAATAGAATCATTAGAATGGAATAGAATTGTATAAAACTACAGAATAAACACTGGAGAGATCTTCACAGTATTTTCATGGAACTCAAAGGTATCCATTTAAGAGCCCTTGCTTTAAAGGATAGATATGATGCTTCCCGAACATAGTGAATGTATTGTACTTTTCATATTTGAGCTTTTTAATGTTGCGGTTGTTCTTTTTAACAATGACGACATAAGTTTAAATATTTTGGCAATAAACTCGACAGGGAATCTCGTATGGCTTAGTTGTTAAAAGCACTACAAAACAATACCGGACGAGTTTTCTTTGGACGACCGATTGGGAGTTCGAATTGTCGTCGTCACCTGCGTCAACCGACTTCTTCCCTCGAGAAAAATCATCCCACCGAAAGTGGCGGCTCACTTCAGCAGTGACGGCAGAAGTTAAAATGTTGAAAAACTAATCCGATGAGGAATCCCTTTCAGCGTAGTTGTTAAGAATACTGCAAAATAAGATAGGGTGATTTCTCTGAACGACAGACCAAGATTTGAATCACCCTGGTAAGCACGGGCATCACTCATCCGAGGGCCCCCAGTGATCATTTTCTCCCCGATGGGGTTTACTGCGTTTAATAAGCGGGCCGCGATAGCCTAGTGGTCATGGCTTCGGATTCGTGGCCGGCGGTTTTCGTTCAGTCGCGAATTCGATCCTTGGCCGCTAAAGACCCGCCGTGTAGCCGGGGCTGATGCACGTTAAATCTGTCGGGGCTCAAAGTCCTCCCGTTGACGTGGTGTGGAAGTTAGGAGACGGGGGTGCCAGCTCGGGTGTCGTCCTCGTCACTTGACAGAGGTTCAAAATTACGAGGTCCGTCGCCAATAGCCTTCGTGTTGCTTCTAGTGCGACGTTAATAAAAACTTAACTAAACTAGCCTTTAATAAACGTATCCCCGGGATATATTAGCGATTCTTCTCTATTTCCGACCTTCTTTCTACTAAACCAATTTCTGTTTTAATTTTTTCAAACGTCTAGATCATAGTCATACCTTGTTTGGCGCAAATTAGCCATGTCTGTTTGCGCCATTAAGCTTCAGCATCACTCACATACACTGAAATAGCCCTCATTTCAAAGTCAACCGACCTCCTATCCGCCATAAGATAGAGAAACCTCGAAAATATTATCGTCGATAATTTACCGTCTTTATTCAAGTAGAGAGAGAACTATTAATGAAAAATAAACACTGAACTGAAAATACCGATAAGTACTAAGTATACCGTCCAAATTCAAGTAAAACTATTAATGAAAAAAATGCGAAATATATTTATGTAGTGAGAAATACTAATAAGGTTTCCATATTACAATCGCAACATCATTTCAAATAGTTCCACTAACTGGTTGTCTGATAACTAAGGCGCGTATATTCACCGCAGTTAAGGAAACACATCCCCAAAAAATAACGACTGATGAATATTAATTCAGTCGGTTACGCCTAATAATTAATTGTCGTTACATATCATTGGTACTTCCGCTAAACTCATGACCTTCAAGACTTGACTAACCGACGTAACTGACCTTTTTGCAGCTGTACCACCCTCTCTCAGTTGAATTCAGAAACCCGGAAAAGAATCTCTTGTTACATTTTATCTTAATGTTTTTTAAACATTTCTTATATCATACAGAACGAAAAGAAGCAAAAAATATATATAGCCAATTACTGCCTTAGATTCGCCGCAAATTACTTTTAACGGTACAGCGATTTGCTCAGGTTGACTTCTGTACAGAGCTTCATTTCACCCCACCCCCTCTATAATGACTTTTCTTCACCGAGATTTAAAACTTCCGTATAGATGTACTTAGTTTTCCAGAATTTTTTTTATTCCTTCTTCTTTCTCTTCCCTTTTTTCGAATGTTTAACTTTCCCAGAGAGTTATTTTTTGGTAAAACTTTTTTTTTGTAATTTTTCTTGGCTTTTTTTTTTTTTTTGTGTGTGTGCGAATCTCCTTCACGCTACTGCCGAATTAATGCAAAGTATTTTCTTTTCGGATCGTTTTAATCCAGGGATGAAATAAAATAAAATTAGCTCTTGCAGTAATGATCCAAAATGAAACTCGGTATTTTCCCCTTCCCCCTCTTCTTTTTGTTTATCTTCTGTTGTTTTCGTTATGTTTTTGTTTCGTCCTTTCGCTAGATATAAACACGAAATGAAGTTAATGGTTGGATAAGCCAGTAATGTCAAGCTATTCATATATTTTCTCCTCTCGTTGGTTTATTGGTATAAAAGTTGGTAAATAAGGAGAAAATTATGATTTCTGTTATCTCTTCCAGTGTTGTGGCTACTTGTTTTTTTAAAATTCGTTTCAGTCGACTGCGTTTTCTAATTTTGTTATTTGCATTTTTTTAACTAAGTTTCTAGTTTCTAAAGCTTGAAGGATAGTCTAGCATAGCATTAAAATATCTGTTAATAAGAGTATAGGTTTTAATTAAAATTAAAGATGTATTAAATTTATAAATATTTAGCTCATTTATTTTTTTGTTAACTAATTTATTTAGTATCTTAAAAAGAGGATTTGTTTTTTTTTTCTTTATGAAAGTTATGGTCATAAAATAAGGAAGTAAATAAATTTTTATAAATTACTTTCTGAAGAAATTCAAGTTACAGCCCGCACTCCATTCTCTGATTCCTAAGTTTCTGCGTTTAGTTTCATATTTATTTCGATTCTTGGTCAATAAATTAACTCAATCGCATTTACCATTATCGAAAAATGTATTTATGTAACACAAAGTCCTTTTTGAGTTTTTTGTGTTTTATGTGGTCATTTTTCATGTTGAAACAGATTGATCTCAATTTAATATTTGATTAAAATAACATTTTCTATTCATTCGCTATATGGATGATTTTGGTATTAGGTGGGTTTTTTTTTTTTTTTTTGGTGAAATCATTGAAGTTGGAACTCAATTTTCATAACCGATAAGTGCTTGTCTCATGATGAGACAAAGCATTATTTTTTCGATTTCGTACATGGTTCAAAATATGAATGTTCAAAAACTGTTATGATATTCCAATTCAGAGTCTATAGACCTATATTTGTGTATTTCGTGGCGTTGGACACGATTGTGATGTGCTGGTTGTACTTCTGCGAACGTGTTGTTCCATTAATAATTAATCGAGAAAACAGGCTTGGAGCAATCTTAAGAAATCAGACGAGTTATTTTCTCTATTAACTCAGCTTCATTATTCTTCCTTTAAAGTAATCCAAAATCTCAATTTGTTTATCATGTATGTGGAGCAAATCCTAACACATCCTCAACTGAAAAATACGTAATAATTTTGCTTATCCGAAATACTTCTTAAGGTGGGTCCGAGTCGGGATGAAATCCAACTGCAATATCAGCTATCATAGAAACTCATTCTGCGATATATACTGCAATTTTCCTCCAGTCTCCAACAGCTGGTTTCTCCACCCTTTTGTCCACTATCTGCTATAATCTCTCTTCTATCAATCTGCTTCTATGAACTGTTATTCACTATAATTCACATAATAATGCTCAATTTACATAGTTCGTAAATTGAGGCTCTTCAGTCAACAACGCCTTAGAAATAATCTAGGAAGAGAGTTGAAGGGAAATAGACTTCTGAACCTCATTAAAGTATAGTCTCTTTCCGATTGATCCCAAATTGCTGTCAAGTAATTGTAATGTCAACATATTACTAGGCTTATAAAATGTTTAATATGGGATTTAAAATCATAACTTTATTTGGTAAAATTAATTTATTTTGATTTGTATCTGGTTTCAATAAGCTAGTGAATACATTGTAACACTTAAATGAAACTCCAAAGAAAGTAACCCTGAGGACTAAAGCTCCTTGTGCATGAAATTTGTTTGTCTAAGTGTGCTAAGTATATTCTTTATGAGAAACCATTGACATTATGTTTTACTTTCTCGTACGAAATAAACTGCATAGAATGCAACTCGTGATTAGATAGCAAGCTTCATTATCGGGACGGCAAAGCGTGAGACAACCTTGACACCGGCTTTGTATAGGTCAAACACGTTTTTTCACTTTTCTTGATGGAAGAAACCTTATTCTATGGTAATCTTATGCTAGCATGATATCTTATGTCCTGCTTACATGATGACGTTATAAATTCTGATGTAGCTAGAAATTGTTAGATTTTCCACGTGATGATATTTCCATATATTATATTTTTTTTAAAAAAAGCTTAGAATTCTTGACATCCACTTTAATTTATCTCTATATTTTAAATTGAATTAGCTCATTTCTCCCTTTTAACCTTACACTAAGGTTAAACAACAACAACCTTAAACTTACAATAAAGTTTATAACAATCAAATGAATTTGTCTTACAATTTGAATTTTTCACAATTATTGCATTCAGTCGTAAACTAAAATAAAGGTATTAGCTAAAAAACAATACTTGATGCATAAATTTGTGATTAGCATAATTCTTTTAATCAGAAACGAGTTTAGTTAACGATGAATTAAATAACCTCTTACATAAGTAGGAGACTTAAAGTTATTGGAGATTTTTTTTTTGTCATGATCTGGGTCCAGAATATTTTTTAGCGCCTACGTTAACTTTTTACAGCCATTTATCGAAAAATGTTATGGTGTTGCATGGGAACTGACACCAAGGTCAAACGTTGCTCTTTTCCCTTGTTCGGTTACCTTTCTGTAAATTCACTACGTTTTGTCATATTTTTTTGCTTTTATTTTAACGAATTGCAGTTTGAATATTTATTTGAAGATTTATTTAAGTGTTGTATCCTGAATAATCATTGTGTTCAAATATTATTTATGATCAACGGTATTTTATTATTTTTCTATTGGAATTTCTTTTTTGAGTATTTTAAAAATATTTATCTACCTCAAAATTTGCACAAATTCTCTGATATACTTCATTACCCTTTTTATTTGAAAACGTTGTATGAAAACCTGGCTGATTTAAAAGCTATGAATCATAGATGCAACTTCCTTACTTGATGCTTTTTTCTCTCACCGAAGTAACAAAAGCTTCACAGACGGAGAAGTCTCATTACTCCTTAAACAATAGCCTATCATTTTGTAAAAACGCCCTCTAGTGAAGAGTCTATGGTTCATACACTATATTGTATCACAAATTGGTTTCGATGTGCTAGTATAAATAAAACCGGTTTATCGGGAAATGGGGCGGTTAGAACGTGTGAAAATTTTACAAAACCTTTTACTTATTATTAATAACTTGTTTGGAATTAACTTCTTTCATGACTGAACTGCAACAAAAATATTGAGTCATAAATTACCTACATACTTTTTACTGTACATTTTCTTTTCTCCGTGTTTTTTTTTTTTTTTTTTTTTTTTTTTTTTTTGAAATTTCAGTTTAGGATTATTTGGGAAACCAAGTATAATAATGTGCGATTTATTTTATTAAAATTTTACTTAGAGGTTGTTGAGGGTACGGATTAAAATAATTGTATTTGAAAAAAATATATACATAAGTATTTTTTCAAATATAATTAACATTTGATTGCTTGAAATATATTTAAAGAAAAAAAAGTTTTCAGCAGTTTTTCAAATTGATTCAGTTTTGAAGTTTTATGTGTCTGCTCTACTTTTGCCACGTTTATATCTGTTAAATGTTGCAATTTTGTGGAAATCATACTTTTTCTTTTTCATTATTAAAATAGAAATCAAAATACTTGAAGTTTATATTTTTCGTGTGATGGGGGGGGGGGGAATCAACACCATGATATGACCAGAAAATAATTGTTGAAGTGCTTATTTTTAATTAATAGTAAAAACTAATATAATAATTGTTACACACAAATTAATGATCTGAATCTAATTACTAATCAGTTTTAATTCTCAGATTCTTTTATTAAACGTGTACGTTTTTGATATCAATATGTATTACATGTTAATTTTTCTACATGATGATATCAAATGGCGATGTTAACTTTATATCTCTAAAATTATTATTCAGATCATAGCAGCAGTAGTATTTTCCCTCCTCCCCATCCGAAAATAAATATTAATGCTATGTAAAAAAATATATCTTAGAGTGATGTAATGTCCGATTTTTCAAATGAAATGTTTAAATTCTTTGAAATTTTGGAATGTTTCCGGATTCCTTAAACGCTCTTTTTAACTTCGCCATCGCTTCTGACATTCATTCTTTAATCTTCACTAAATTCAAGATTTAATTATACAGAGTCCAATTACTGGATAGGAATAACGATTGAGAAAGTCGTAAATGACTTAAAATCGAATTAAGATGATGTTGGAATCCAAACTAACTTTTTTTGATATCTTTACATTGCAGAATACAATATTCTTAAATATTTGATGGAAGGGGGATGCACTGAGGAGACATGTCCTTTTCTACACTTCTGCGTAGAAAATAAATGAATATAAAAAAAATTATGTAAACTTTTTGAAACTGTTTAATTTCCCTTGCGAAGTCTAACTCAAAGAATAAAAAGTTATTTTCGATAAATAGTTTCTTAACTAAAGGCTTAGTGACAGTTTTTTTTTTTTTTATTACGTTGTGCCACATTTTTCTCTTGCATGTAACGCCAAAGAAGAATAAAATACACGGTGAAGAAAAACAACTTTTGAATTTGCAATTTATGTATGTGCTTTGTAAAGAATTTTAGATCTAATTTCCCCCCCGTTTCTCTAACGTATAGTTTGTATTTGCTCCCTAGGTCTCAAAACACCTGCTCTCTCATAAACAGGGCGGGTGTGAAGAATTCAACCGTTCTTTTCGTTCAAATTTCCCCCCCCCTATTTTTGTTTTTTTTTCGTTACGGTGAAAAAAAAAAAACCTTAAATTTAAACTTAAAAAAAAAAAAAAAAAAAGAAAGAAAGAAAGATAAGTAAAAAAGTCATAAAACTCGTGTTACTAATACATCTTTTTTTAATTTTAAACTGCGAACGTTTTCATCTAATCATAAGTTTCACTAGAATCGTTCCTGCAGAAGAATTGATGAAGATAATCTTTGCTTTCAGAAGTTTATATTTCTGTTTCGAAACTTTTACTTTTCCGTTTTTAGGAAATATTTCTTTCGCTTAGGCGCTGTCTGAGAAAACATTTTTGTCATTAATTTGTACTTTGGCGTTGAATTTGCGAGTATAGATTGTTTTTTTATTTTTCTAATTCTTATTTAGATTTTGTAACGTTTTTTCGATATCAAAATATTGCATTAGATCTTATGTTTAGGAAGAAAAAAATGTGTAAATTTATCTCAAAAGTTTTATTTTCCTAAAATATGAAAGTTAAAGAAGATAAAATAATTTATAAGTTCTTGCAAATATTTACTTAAGAGAATTTCCATGCTTTTCCTTTTAATGATACCAATCTTGCAGTTTTATGCAAGGAAAAAAATTCTATTCAGACTTGAAACTATTTAAAAGTAAACATTTTTATAAAAAGTAAAATGAAAATTTCAATAGATTTAAAAATATGCTTCGTTTTAACTAAAAGTTTTCTAACTTTGCTAAGCATAATTACTCTTTTAAAATTTCTTAGTCTTAAATTTATTCTTTGAATAAAATTAAAGCAAATGCAGTGAATTTTAAATCTTTGTGTGTGTGTGTATGTTTTAGATTTAGAAGTAAGAAAACCAGAGGAGACTTAGAAAAGCAGTTTCTAAATTTCTTTTCCTTCCCTTCTGTTTGATTAAAAAAAAAAAAAAAAGGTGACAGTTAATCCAATTTATTTTGTTAGCCGCGACTCGCTTAATTTGAAAAGAGCATTTCGTATGTTGAACTTTAATATTCAACTAATTGGAGAAAAAATGCCATTAGAAGTTTTACGTGATTGAAAAAATGTTTATCATTATGCAAAATTATTTTAACGTTTGAGTGTAAAAACATTTTTTCTCTCCCAATATATGGATATTTACTGAACATGTGTGTGTGTTTTCATTATGTATTTTCCTTAAAATTGAACAATTTAAGAAAAAAGTTTTAGCATTTTAAATGTGTTTCTCAAGATAGGACGAAATGAATCTGTATTAACTTTAAAAAAAATTTCCCAATTATACTTGCAAACATTAAGAATTCTTTCTGCATCTTTTGTTTCATCGAAAACAAACTGTATGTTGCAGCAATGT